>JAVGWX010000019.1:4177640-4425140 GCA_036924085.1 Ariolimax columbianus | reverse complement strand
GACTGTTCTGCTCGCTGCTCAGGCTATACGTCGCGTTAGAACATTGTTTCTGTTATTGTTCACAAAAATGCACATATATGTATAGTTTTATAGACTGACATACAGACAGACGTACTGACAAACTGATAGAAGACAGACAGATAGTTAGACAGAAACATAGTTTGATAGACACTAGGTGTTAGATTGATCGTTAGGAACATAGTTTGATAGACACTAGGTGTTAGATTGATCGTTAGGAACATAGTTTGATAGACACTAGGTGTTAGATTGATCGTTAGGAACATAGTTTGATAGACACTAGGTGTTAGATTGATCGTTAGAAACATAGTTTGATAGACACTAGGTGCTAGATTGATCGTTAGGAACATAGTTTGATAGACACTAGGTGTTAGATTGATCGTTAGGAACATAGTTTGATAGAGATATAGTTTGAAAGATAGATACGAGCAGTTAGATAGATGGATATTTTAATAGTTGAACAGACAGACATATAGATAGAAAGATAGATAGACAGATAGGTAGACAGACAGACAAGGCATACATATTTACATACACATATATAGAAATGCATACATTCATCTAGACAGACATATGTACATTCTCATATACAGATATACATAAAACCAGACAAACACTATGACATTCTTACATGCACATATTCACAGATACTCACACACACATGACAGAGACAGACACACCGTCATACATATATGCAGGCAGAGCAAGAGAGAAATAGTTTATGGCAACCGCTGCAGGATTGCGCAAACACGCTTATTAATCATTAAGATGTTTGTGAAGTAGACTGACACATAGAGATAGCCAGGGACAGAGAAAGCTTTCCTGGAAATCTCCCATTGGAGTACATGTACTGGCATCGATCTTTCTCAATACGGGCGGTTTTAGGTACGGTTCTGTCGTCACGAGACTTTCGATTGTCACGCATTGACCACCTCAATTATCGTACAGTGACTGCTTCGATTATTTGCACTGTGGCTACCTTGATTATCGTACAGTGACTACTAGGACTGAAGAAGAGAATGTGGTTATGGTAGCAGAGTCTGAGTGTAAATGGTGCAGGTTTGAAAGACCCAGTGAAAACGTAGTTCAAGCGTTGTTCGGTTTCGGCAGTGACAAGAGACCTTTAACCTTCTGTCCTCTAAATCAGCTCAAGGCAGACACTGCCGAAGTTGATCAGTCTTCAAGTCTTCATGTGACTGTGCCTCAGCCTCTGTGGGACTACAAATCCCATTCCTCGCTGCCTTGTATTCCCCAACCACGACGCCAGCTGTCCATTGACACCTTGGTAGATTGCGCCGGGACAAGACCATGGCTTGAACCTGATACTTCTACCGCGATAAACAAACATTCTGACCACTGATAGTTGCCCCACAAATACATCCTTTCTCAATCCTGCCTCCACCACTTCCCCCCCCCCCCACCCGCCTCCACGCGATCACATCTGTCTCATCGTCCTCTTCTGAAGTTCTGCCCACGCGGCCCAATCTGTTTGGTGATGTTCTTCCTGGATTCTGCCCACGCGATCCAATCTGTCTGGACATGTTATTCATGGAGTCTGCCTACGCGACCCAATCTGTCTGGTCATGTTCTTTATGGAGTCTGCCCAGGCGACCCAATCTGTCTGGACACGTTACTCATGGAGTCTGCCCACGCGACCCAATCTGTCTGGACACGTTATTCATGGAGTCTACCCATGCGACCCAATCTGTCTGGACATGTTATTCATGGAGTCTGCCAACGCGACCCAATCTGTCTGGTCATGTTATTCATGGAGTCTGCCCACGCGACCCAATCTGTCTGGTCATGTTATTCATGGAGTCTGCCCAGGCGACCCAATCTGTCTGGTCATGTTATTCATGGATTCGGCCAACGCAACCCAATCTGCCCCGTCGTGTTATTCCTAGATTCTACCCTCGATACCAAAGCTTTCTGCGCACGAGACCCAAGCTGTCTCATGTGCGGTCTTCTTGTGATTTGCCCAAGCAACTCAAGCCGTCTTGTCGCCCGTTTTCTGAGTTCTGCGCACGAGATCCAAGCTGTCTCATGCGCGGTCTTCTTGTGATTTGCCCAAGCTACTCAAACCGTCTCGTCGCCCACTTTCTGAGGTCTGCCCACTTAACTTGAGCCGTCTCGTTGTCCTATTCCTGGGTTTATCTATAAGGTGTTCCTTGACCTCTCAAGTCGTCTCGTCCTTCCTGGACTTTATTCAGTTCATGCTGGATATATTGTCATTCTTTTTTATGTGGGTGTGTCCTATTCATCTCCGCCTTTCCCTCCTAATGCTCCGCTGTAATGACCGATGCAGATCTCCGTTCCCATCATGTTAACTAACCGGAAGATTACGATGTAGCCCTGCCAATGACCGATGCAGATCTCCGTTCCCATCATGCTAACTAACCGGAAGATTACGATGAATCCCTGCCAAACTGTAGCGACACTCAGGATCGTTTTGGGTAATGCATCAGCTGTAGTCAAGATGTCAGTGGTTGCACAAATATCAACCTGACTTACTTTCTGTCTATTTGTGCCGTTTAAGCGCCGTGGGGAGCTGACATTTCTTTTCCTTGGACAATAATTGCGCAAATTTGTTTAAGCCTACGATATTGTAGTATTTATATGAAGTCATCAGTCCATCTTCCTAGTAGTCTTTTGTCCTCTAGCTAGATCGTCTAACGTTATAGGCACGATGTGGCAGTAGATGCAATTGCGCGCTCATACGATCCATAATGACTTAAATTGCAATGTATTCAGCACAGAAAGCAGTTCTTAAATAATTTCTATGTCAACATTTCTAATTTGATTTCCCTTGTTAACACTTAAGACTTTCTACAGACACATCATTGTGCGCGTTATTATTTATCTTTCATGTTCCTAGCATAAGCACCAAGTTTGACTGACAGTGTTAGGATGCGTAGGAACACATTCATGGTTTTGAGAGAAGCTTTAATTAAATTGTACTTCATTTGTGTTCTGATAATCAGTGATATCAATACTTAAGTTTATATTTGTTTCAATTAGGGTCCCCAGATTCGAAGTGACATTCTGTGACTGTGTGTAGTGATTTGATAGCTTGTCCGAGGACCTGGAAGTCGACTTGTTATTCCGACCTGGACTGAATTTCCTGTTCACAGTCACGACCATTGTCTGCGTGTGCATTATTCGAAACCAGCTGTATTAAGATTGTTGTGATTCTTGCAGGATCTCTTACTGTGTTCCCAGGTGGAGTAATTTACTTCTGCAATGTGCGCGTGCCTAATTGCGAATTTTGACAAGGTAGACATCTCTGATCACGAACAGTAACTGTGTACGCTTGTGTGATCACGAACAGCAACTGTGTAGGCTTGTATGATTGCTATCAGCAGCTAGGTGGAATTGTATTATAACGAACAATAACTGAGAGGAAATATTATCACGAACAGTAACTGTGTACGCTTGTTTGATCACGAACAGCAGCTAGGTGGAATTGTATCATATAGAACAGAAACTGTGTAGACATATTATCACGAACAGTAACTCTGTAAGATTGTATAATCACGAACAGTAACTCTATAAGCTTGTATAATCACGAACAGTAACTCTGTAAGATTGTATAATCAAGAACAGTAACTCTGTAAGCTTGTATAATCACGAACAGTAACTGGTATAATTAACATATTAGCTGTGTATGTACTCAAAGTTGTTAAGCTGCACTCATAGTGAGGAGTAGTTGAGCTGTGACAGACGCCGGTAGTCGTTGCAAGAATTTTTGTTTTGGCAGTTGTCAACAGCAGCAGTGGAAGCAAGCTGCGTTGTGTTGCTATAAGTTTTTACAGCAGACGATAATCACGGGTTTGGGCTAACAGAGCCGCAAGAATGGGCAATTTGTGTTCCTCTGGTACGGAGCGAGCGGACAACAAGGAGGACAACAGGGTGCCAGACAAGCCAAAAGATGGAGAGGATGAGGCACTGCTCCCTGCAGGTGTGGTTGAGCTTGGGGTAGGACCAGACGGAGTACAGGTGTTGGTAGAAACTGAAGGAGATGGAGGAGTTAGTGGTGATGGCGTGGATGGGCGGAGAAGTGGTGATGGCTTCGATGGGATTCTGAGCGGGGCAGTGAAATCTGGAAAGTCAGCATTTTCAGAGGTGTCCAGAGCAGCAGAGGAAGAGGCTCAGAAGGCAGCGACGACAGCGTGTCAGAGTGGTTTGGAGGTCAAGACACAAATCGTTGAAGATGCTCAAACCAGTGCTTCCATCGTGGTTTCCGAGACGGCAGCGAGTGTCGCTGCCTTTGCGGAGGGAACTGTCACGCGTGGCCTTGAGGATGTCGAGCAGAAGGTTACTGATGCATATCAAAGCACAGCAGGAAAATTTGGAATAGCAGCTGAAGGAGTTAAGAATCAGGATGTTGTTGGAAGTGTCCTGTCTGATGCAGCCAATGTAGCGGACCATGCTGAAAGTCAAGCTCTGGAAGCCAGTATTGAAGCCCAGATTTTAGCGGACAGTGCAACCTCCTCAGCTTTTCACAGCGATAACTCCACTGCTCATTCTGCAGCTGACAGCTTCAATACACGAGTTGTGTCTTTGAACAGGGACGTTGAATCGTTACAGTCAGACATAGATTCTAGAGTCGAGGCAACTGTCAATGAACATGCAGATTTTAAATCAGGTGCAGAGACCGCTACGGGGACAGTAGCAGCGACAGACAGTTTGTTTGGGAAAGTGAAAACGGAGCTTGCACACACTACAGATAAAGTTAAAGCAACTGCTACGTCTGTGGCCGACAACATCCAACAGACTGCTGAAAATAAAGTGAACGAAGCAGTCGAGTCAGCCAGGCTGTCGGCTTCAGAAAATTTTGCCGCATGGACAGAGACAGTCAACCAGAAAGTCGGTAATCTGGCTGGGAATGTCGGTAGTGTAAGACAGGAAGCAACAGTGGCGAGTACAGGCAGTTTCGATGAGCCAAGGGATGTTCTGGATTTAGTCGAAGACGCAGATAAAACACTTCAGCAGTTGACTTATGATGAAATCGAGAACGTTCTGGATTCTACAGGAAACAATGTGGCTGTTTTAGACCACACACAAGCTAATATCCAACAACTTGCATCTAACCAGGGCCACATTGTCTGTCAACCTGTGGATGATATATCACAAATAGCAGAAGACGCACCCACCTCATCAGGAACTTCATTTGAGCAAAACTCACAAGACGCAAGAGGTAAAATCCAAGACTTTGCTGTAGCTGATGACGACCAATCCCAGCAGTCAAGAGAGCAAGCTGTCGACTACTTCAGCTCTCTACAGGACACAACTGCCAGCATTGTTGCACAGGAGCAGGGCCAGATTGAGGGTCTTAGAAACGACTTGCTTGAATCAGCAGGAGAGCTGACGAACAATATCTTTTTACAAGATCAGTATCAGCCAGAAGATAGCTCTGCTACCAAAGAAGCAATGCAATCTGTAGACGAATATATCAAGGATTTGACGCAGGAGAAGATAGAAGGGTTTGTTGAAGGCATCCGGACGGTTGATACCGATGAAGTTGGTGCCTCGTTGAATGATGCTGATAAAGAATATGCTCAAGTCTCAAACACTGACGAGAATTTTCTAGAAAAGGCTCAAACTCTGCTGGAGACCGACTCTTTAGACGAGAATAGAGGTTTGATTCCAAGCGTTTCTGCAACTGGGCAAGATGTTGAAGAGATTAGTGAAGACACTGACCAGACAGCCGATTCTGAGCAGGCAAGTCACCAGGCTACGGCTAGGGTTTTTGTGGAGTCAATTATAGAGAAGGCAACATCGCTGGTGTCCGCGTCCATGCAACAGGATGAGCCTGCTAGCGACAGCTCCTCCCCAGGTGATCCTTGTGTAGAAAGAGGGGAAGAAACTCTCGCGCCAAAGAAACGAGGCGTTATGTTTGTGTCTCCTCAGATTTCAGACATATCTTCGTCGTCCTTGTCCTCAGCACAAGAGTTGTCGCCTTCACCACCTCACGAGACGGACCTGTCTCCGCGTGCAGACAGCTCGAGCAGCAGTATATCACAGTCCGATTTGGTGGAAACCGATGATCTCCTCATACCCCCACCTCTACCAGCCGAGTTCTCTCTTAGTGAGAACAACAACAACAACAACAACAACAACATCCTCAACAATAACGCTGAAGACGATGAAGAGTCCATTCAGCGCGTTGCAATGGAAGTAACAGCTAAAGCCGTACAGGATGCCATCAAAATTGTCTCAGAAAACGGCACCGGTTTAGTCCTCAGTTCAGACAACACGGTTAGGAACGACCTGGGAGCCAGCTCACCCTCCAGCCCTGATAATGACGAGGACGAGATGACCACAACCGACTCCAGCCAGGTAGAACGAGGAAGTCCAGTGTCCGACATCACTGATACCTCAGCTCATGGCAGCGTCTCAGAGTCATTGTCCAGCTACGACCCGGGGGCAGTCTTCCGTCAGGACGTCTCAGCACCGATTCCTACTGATAGCAACACAAATGCGCAGCCAGAAACCCAGGAGGCGCCAGTTACAGACACACCGCACGAGAAAGCTGGTGACCTAATTAACTTTGACGAAGAGTCCACACCTCCCACTGAAACTCCGACACCTACCAAGGCGGTTTCTTGTGACACCTTCCCACAGCAACCTCTCCCGGTGTCCAGCGGTGACCAACACAACTCTGATTCTTACCTCTCTGCCCCTTTGTCCTCCGAAGTGCCTTCTACCCTACCTTACACTGATGAGTTGTCTTCTCCGAACAAGCCAATGATCGTAATCAGCTCACCAGACAGTGCACATCACACAAATGGATCCAGCGAAGATGTCTCCTCACCACAAACGGAAGCTCTCATCTAGACCACTGCTCTCCCACCAGCATCCTGACATGATCTTCTCTCGTTATAATACCATGAATAAAGTATTTATCTACATTTTTACTACAAATTTTTGTTAGGTTTAAAATGTGACAACATATCTTTATCACATTTGTTACCTCCCCTGACACTTTTGTGTTGGAGGTCAACTAATGGCGCTGACCTCCCTTGGAAAGTGCAAACCAGAGTCTCTTTGTTTATGATTGTTATTTTCATGTTTACTTTTGTGAGCTGATTGATAAAATGTGCAGCGTGATTGATTTCTGTACACTTTGTTTGATATGTTTGAGTAGATTCACATTGATTATACTTCTATCACATCAAAACTAGGCATGTTTCTGATTTAAACAAACAATTAACTGATTCAAAGAAAACACATAATCGTTAATTAATCAATAAATCAGATAAATTGAGTAATAGTGAAACGTATTTTCTGTTTTATTATTCTTCAAAGCCGCAATACCTCTCGCCAATTAATGTCTATATCCGCTCATCGCGATCAAGGCAAGAGCCCTGTACTGAAATAAGTGCTGAATTATAAAAAGTGATATAAGTATTTTGTGGAGAACAAATTGTGAAGAAACACGGATGACTTTACTTTTATCTCAAGCAGGCACGGTAATCAGCCAGCATAGTAATATCTTCAGAAGACAGAGAGACGCTAGTTCTGTTTAAAACTTTAGCTAAACAGCCATTGGCATGTTACACACGTGGCTGGTTTACATAACCCACCTTACTTTCCATTTCGTAGTTTCACGCTTCTGTTGACGGACTTGTATGTTTTAGCAATGAGGTACTCTCCAGAATTAATTAAAACAGAAAATTAATGGAACGCAACAAGCCTAATCGATTACAATTATTAACGATTAGTCGATTAATGAATGATTATAAAGTGCAGCCCTAATATGAGCATTACTTGTGAGAGGAACTGGTCATGTTTCAATTTATACTCGGTCTGTGTGCTTGTGTATGCGTGTGTGTGTGTGTAAGAGAGAGGAAGGTACAGATACATAGAGAAAGAAAGAGAGGCAAAGAGAGATAGAGTGTTATGGTGTTCTAACTTACCATGTGTTTGACTGATACACGCTTTCATATTATTTTTCTATTGTCATAGGACTAACAGTATTTAAGACATGTTGTCAAACGTGTGTCAGTAATCAAGATCTCCTGTCTCATATAGGACAGTAATCAAGGTCTCTTGCCTCACGAGAACAGTAATCCAGGCCTCCTGTCTCACGAGTGACAGTAATCCAGGCCTATTGTCTCACGAGTGACAGTAATCCAGGCCTCTTGTCTCACGAGTGACAGTAATCCAGGCCTCTTGTCTCACGAGTGACATTAATCAAGGCCTCTTGTCTCACGAGTGACATTAATCAAGGCCTCTTGTCTCACGAGTGACAGTAATCCAGGCCTCTTGTCTCACGAGTGACAGTAATCCAGGCCTCTTGTCTCACGAGTGACATTAATCAAGGACTCTTGTCTCACGAGTGACAGTAATCCACAGTTTGTTATACTTTTTAGAGGACATGGAGCTCAGCAACTTTCTCTCATCCATGTAGCGATCCATGGAAACAGGCATTTTAAAAATATTCTGGATTACGAGATGTAGATCGACGTGATCCCCGTAGTAGTGAGCGTCATGCAGATGAAGCCAAGCATAGAACAACCGCCCGGAGGACAGCTGCCTTCCTTCATCGGGATGTAAGGAGTGCTACTACAAGTCGCCACTTAATGCCCTTTTCTCGGCGCACCAAAGAATAAACTTACTTAGTGAGGGCAACCAACAACACCACCAACAACACCACCAACAACAACACCAGCAACAACACCAACAACACCAACAACACCACCAACAACAACACCAGCAACAACACCACCAACAACAACACCAGCAACAACACCACCAACAACAACACCAGCAACAACACCACCAACAACAACACCAGAAACAACACCAACACCACCACCAACAACAACACCAGCAACAACACCACCACAACACCACAAACAACACCACAAACAACACCAGCAACAACACAACCAACAACAACACCAGTAACAACACCACCAACAACATCACCAGCAACACCACCAACAACACCACCAACAACACCAGCAACAACACCACAAACAACACTACCAACAACACCAGCAACAACACCACAAACAACACCAGCAACAACACCACCAACAACACCAGCAACAACACCACAAACAACACCAGCAACAACACCACCAACAACACCAGCAACAACACCACAAACAACACCACCAACAACACCACAAACAACACCACCAACAACACCACAAACAACACCAGCAACAACACCACCAACAACACCAGCAACAACACCACAAACAACACCACCAGCAACAACACCACAAACAACACCACCAGCAACAACACCACAAACAACACCACCAGCAACAACACCACCAACAACACCACCAACAACACCAACAACACCACCAACAACACCACCAACAACACCAACAACACCACCAAAAACACCACCAGCAACAACACCACCAACAACACCACAAACAACACCACCAACAACACCAACAACACCACCAACAACACCACCAACAACACCACCAAAAACACCACCAACAACACCAACAACATCACCAACAACACCACCAACAACACCACCAACAACATCTGACCTAGACATTGCTAGATTGTCTCTGTCCTATCCGCTCATGTTTGTTCTAGTACCTTGTTAGGCATTGACCTTTTGTAAACTATTATCTACCTGTATAACAGCGAACAACAAAGTGGGACACACGTTCTTGGTAACAGAGTCAGTGCACATTACGTTTGCCAACGTCAGATGTGTTGTTACCAAATAGTAAACTAAAGTGAAAGTAAGGAGTGCCTGACCTCCGGTTAAGGAAGGTAAACGCAGCAAGCAAGGAAGCGCCACTGCACCTCGCACACATTATGGCTTAGTCTCTAACAACTTCATTTCTAGCCAAGAGTTATTTCTGCCGAATGACACTCTTAACTTTACCTTACTCTTTTGTTGATGAGTACCGAACTTGTAGTTAGTGAGGAAAGTTGCCGGTGACTCTAGATCCCCAACCAATGAAGTCTCTACACCATCATTCCAGACGACAGTATCTGGTTTTGTACTTTCAAAAAAAACATTTCTTGTCAAACAGCGCTTCCCTCACCTATAGGATAGTCCAAGACCCGGCTGGGATGCCTGGTCGTGAATCGAACTGAACAATATGAGAGGAACAACAGAAGTTTAACAATAGGGGCGGGGGGTGTTGGTCTCCCCCTTCCTGCACGCTACGACATATTCACCGCCCACCTCTTTTTCAAACAATGCCTCCATAATACTGTCTAATGTTGTCTTGAAGATACAATCAAACACCTACACTGAAGATGCAATTAAAAACTTAAATTTTTATTTTAATGTTCCATGGATAACATTTTAATTTCAGTGTTCCATGGACAACATTTTAATTTAAATGTTCCATGGATAACATTTTAATTTCAATTTTCCATGGATAATATTTTAATTTCAATGTTCCATGGATAACGATCTGAAGAAAGAAGCTGGTTTCAGTTTGAGGTTACAGTAACACTGAGTTTGCTAATTACTTTACTAAAGATCCAATGGAAGCAGCTGAGCTGATTGCAGGTGACGTGTCATATGTCGTATTGAGAGTGCGCGTCACTAAGTGGCGTCAGCACTATGGAATGTTGACAATTAATGAAAGTTAGTTATGAGAACAATCGACAATAATTGATAAACATCTTTGGCCCGTGTCTGTCAACAAAGATATATAGAATTCAGCCATTGAGGCAAACTTCGAGAATTATGGTGTTTAACACTGGCCAGAAATATGGGACTTCTCCGACCGTTAGTATGTCCATAAAAACTGAGCATAAAGAAAATATGTGGATATTTTTACAGACAATAATTTTTGTCTGCGTCTCTTAAAGTTCTGATCTATTAAACATTGCTTTTGTAGCACACCTGTCTTAAAGTTCTAATCTATTAAACATTGCTTTTGAAGCCCACCTGTCTTAAAGTTCTAATCTATTAAACATTGCTTTTGAAGCCCACCTGTCTTAAAGTTCTAATCTATCAGACATTGCTTTTGTAGCACACCTGTCTTAAAGTTCTAATTTATCAGACATTGCTTTTGTAGCACACCTGTCTTAAAGTTCTAATTTATCAGACATTGCTTTTGTAGCCCACCTGTCTTAAAGTTCTAATTTATTAGACATTGCTTTTGCAGCCCACCTGTCTCAAAGTTCTAATCTATCAGACATTGCTTTTGAAGCACACCTGTCTTAAAGTTCTAATCTATCAAACATATGAATCGGGTTGCCACATTGCTGTGACACGATCATATCTACCAAACTATATAACAACATCTGATTTATATAGGGAAGATTATCACACTTTTCAAAAGCTGATAAGTCGCAAACACTTCATCGCCGAAATCCGTGGCTGGGTTGTTGCTACTTTACCGTTCTCAAAATATGTTTTTCTGTTAACAAGAGAAAGGTTTGTTGGCCACATAAAATGGCTGCAGCTATTTGTACAGTACTTGTTTGGTTCACGAGGGCCATGTTCAAGATGTCCAGAGGTTGATGTTCATGTTGAACATCTACACGAGCTATGTTGACGTGCAATAGATCGAACATCTTTGACTACTTATTTGTGTTGCTAAAACTCAGATTAACATTATTGTTTCCCTTGTTTGGTTATTCAATTCTTATTTCCCCTGGTTAGCATCTCAGACAATTTGATGGAAATGTCCGTCTGTTACATATTATGTTGTAAAGAAATGCGCAATTGCTGTTTTATATTTAACGCTAGCAATATATGAAAGTAGGAATAGAATTGATCCAGATCTCCATGAAATGGGTTCTCGGTCACTCAAATAATTTCGGCCTTGACCTCAGTGTAGTGGGGTGTGTCAATTTAAAAAGATTGTCTTGGTATAGGCCTCTAGAAAGTGAGATGTAGGTCAAGGTTGAGTTAGAGAAAGTCTAGACCAGGAGTCTCCAAACAAATGTGCGCACTTGCCACTTAATATAGGTTTCACATTTTCGCGGGCCGGCCAGAGGAAACCCAAAAACAAAAAAAAGGATTCAAATTGATGGATACCTTTTTTTTGATATTTTTGTTGTTCCGTTGGGCAAGATATGATTCAGAACTAAACCTGAAAGGAATTGTACCCAGTTATAAAGGCAGACAGCCAGGGTGTACACATTTTCATGAAACAAAAATTATAATTTAAGTCAGCAAAGGAAATTGTGATTTCATTGGCAAATGTTTTTTTTTTAAATTTCAAAATGTTCCTGAATTGAAGATTCCATCTAGAGGTAACTGATTAAATTGTCCTTCAAATGCTCGTCAGATACATTTGCTGGATAGCGACAGCACTGTGACCTTGGTGTCACGTGGGAATCACGCGATGGACAGGGACGTCACATGTTAACTGTACAGTGAGGCTCACAAGTAACGAAGGGAAGCAATTCATTAATTTGTGTTAAAAAAAACTCTTGCAAGCGGTCGGATAGAATCTTTTGGCGGGACCGGATGTGGCTCACTGGTCTTAGTCTGGATACCCCCTGATCTATACTTCAATGAAGTGGGTTTTGTACGAAGTATATGGTTTCAGTTCTGGCTTTCATGTATCAATTATAGGTCAAGGCAGAACTTGTTTAAGTCTTGACCTTCGTGACCTGGGTTCTAGATTAAGGTAGAATCTGTGTAAGTCTTGACCTTCGTGACGTCAGTTTTAATAGGTCAGGGCTGTAGTAGTGCGAGTCTAGACTTCGATGACCTGGACCTAGTCAGGGTACAAATAATGTACGTTTTGCTTTTCATGGCATGGGTTCTAGATCAAGGTAGGCGTAGTCTGATTGTAGATCTTGGCTTGGCTTGGCTTCGTTCGTTCTCAATCTCCCGCTACCGAACCCTGACACGGGCCTAAGTAGCAGAATGTAGTCCAGAGAACAGAATGCGTTGTATCGTAGTTACAGCTTGACTGCGATATTTGCATCTTTCGGTCCAAAATATCCGACTTCAGCAAGCATTTTTTGAGTACTGGGTTAGCATTCCCTCTTCGACCCATTCTCCTTAGCCAGTCTGTGTAGATCTTAATGACATGGATTCTAGGTCAATGAAGAATTAGCCGAATCTAGACCTTCATGGTTTGATTCTAGGTCAATGAAGAATTAGCCGAATCTAGACCTTCATGGTTTGATTCTAGGTCAATGAAGAATTAGCCGAATCTAGACCTTCATGGTTTGGATTCTAGGTCAATGAAGAATTAGCCGAATCTAGACCTTCATGGTTTGATTCTAGGTCAATGAAGAATTAGCCGAATCTAGACCTTCATGGTTTGATTCTAGGTCAATGAAGAATTAGCCGAATCTAGACCTTCATGGTTTGGATTCTAGGTCAATGAAGAATTAGCCGAATCTAGACCTTCATGGTTTGATTCTAGGTCAATGAAGAATTAGCCGAATCTAGACCTTCATGGTTTGATTCTAGGTCAATGAAGAATTAGCCGAATCTAGACCTTCATGGTTTGATTCTAGGTCAATGAAGAATTAGCCGAATCTAGACCTTCATGGTTTGATTCTAGGTCAATGAAGAATTAGCCGAATCTAGACCTTCATGGTTTGATTCTAGGTCAATGAAGAATTAGCCGAATCTAGACCTTCATGGTTTGATTCTAGGTCAATGAAGAATTAGCCGAATCTAGACCTTCATGGTTTGATTCTAGGTCAATGAAGAATTAGCCGAATCTAGACCTTCATGGTTTGATTCTAGGTCAATGAAGAATTAGCCGAATCTAGACCTTCATGGTTTGATTCTAGGTCAATGAAGAATTAGCCGAATCTAGACCTTCATGGTTTGATTCTAGGTCAATGAAGAATTAGCCGAATCTAGACCTTCATGGTTTGATTCTAGGTCAATGAAGAATTAGCCGAATCTAGACCTTCATGGTTTGGATTCTAGGTCAATGAAGAATTAGCCGAATCTAGACCGTCATGGTTTGATTCTAGGTCAATGAAGAATTAGCCGAATCTAGACCTTCATGGTTTGATTCTAGGTCAATGAAGAATTAGCCGAATCTAGACCTTCATGGTTTGGATTCTAGGTCAATGAAGAATTAGCCGAATCTAGACCTTCATGGTTTGATTCTAGGTCAATGAAGAATTAGCCGAATCTAGACCTTCATGGTTTGATTCTAGGTCAATGAAGAATTAGCCGAATCTAGACCTTCATGGTTTGATTCTAGGTCAATGAAGAATTAGCCGAATCTAGACCTTCATGGTTTGATTCTAGGTCAATGAAGAATTAGCCGAATCTAGACCTTCATGGTTTGATTCTAGGTCAATGAAGAATTAGCCGAATCTAGACCTTCATGGTTTGGATTCTAGGGGGATGTAGAAGTAATTGAACCTAGACCAGGGGGCTGCAAATTTGTTTATGATCCAGGAACCAGGTATAGTGGGGGGTAAAAATTATGCACTGCGCTGAGGGAGACTGTGCGTGTAAGTGCAACATTGGCCTAACATGTTAGGCATCACTGCAATATTGGTAATAACAGGTAACTGCACCATTTCTAGGCGCCATGGCAACCTGGCTCCGGGGCTTTGTCATGCCCTGGTCTAGACCTTCATGACCTCGGTTTTAAGTTTAGGGAAGAAGTGGCTAGTGAAGAATTTCACGACCTTGGTTTTAGTCAAAGTCGAAGTAGGCTGAGTACAGACCTTCACGATCTAGATTCTAGTCAAAGTAGAAGTAGGCTGAGTACAGACCTTCACGATCTAGATTCTAGTCAAAGTAGAAGTAGGCTGAGTGCAGACCTTCAAGACCTAGGTTCTAGTCAAAGTAGAAGTAGGCTGATTGTAGACTTTAACGACCTAGGTTCTAGTCAAAGTAGAATTGGTCTGAGTCTAGACCTTCACGGCTTGGGTTATAAATAAGTGCAGAAGTAGTTTGACTTGGTTTTCATGACCTGGATTGAATGTTAGTATAGAAGTAGTCTGAATGTAGACCTCCGTGACCTTAGTTATAGGTTAATGTAGAAGTAGGTAAGATCAAGACTTCCATGACCTATGACCTAGGTCAACGTTGTAGTGTTTTGAATCTAGACCTTAATGACATGAGGTCTAGGTTAATGTAAAAGAAGTCAGATACTAATTCTTCGTGAACTTGGATATAGGTCAAAGTGGAGAGTATTGGTCTAAACGTTTCTTTATAAGATACAAGGTCAAGTTAGGTCTCCATTTAGTTGCTTCTATGACGAGGACGGACTAGTGTTAGTTTAGACCTCCATTGTCTTGACTGCATGTCAAAAGCGGACTAGTGTTAGTTTAGACCTCCATTGTCTTGACTGCATGTCAAGGACGGACGTGTTAGTTTAGACCTCCATTGTCTTGACTGCATGTCAAGGACGGACTAGTGTTAGTTTAGACCTACATTGTCTTGACTGCATGTCAAGGACGGACTAGTGTTAGTTTAGACCTCCATTGTCTTGACTGCATGTCAAGGACGGACTAGTGTTAGTTTAGACCTACATTGTCTTGACTGCATGTCAAGGACGGACTAGTGTTAGTTTAGACCTCCATTGTCTTGACTGCATGTCAAGGACGGACTAGTGTTAGTTTAGACCTACATTGTCCTAACTGCATGTCAAGGACGGACTAGTGTTAGTTTAGACCTCCATTGTCTTTACTGCATGTCAAGGACGGACGTGTTAGTTTAGACCTACATTAAGCTAGTATTATTGTCAAGATTGGAGTAGTCTTGGTCCTTGCCTCCAAGGACTGTGTTCCAGGTCATGGGCGAACTAGTGCGTTTCCGTACCTCTATTGAGTTTTATGCCAGGTCTATAGCAGTGCATGTTTTGGGCTAAATGAAGCGATTTTTAGGTCATTAAGTCGTTTCCATGTCAAGGAGAGGGTTTAGGTCATGGTCTTTGTGGTGTGGGTTAGAGGTCAAAGTTCACGTAGTCTAAGCCTTGATCTACAGCGTGTTCTCTAGGTCAAGGGCGAACTAGTCTTGTTTAGACCTAATTGAAATATTTTGCTGAAACAATAAATATACCATTTGTTTTTTGTGGATATATTTATTTAATTTAATTATCATCATTATCGTCATCGAAATAGAGGACATCGACTTCTGCTGATTTTCGTGCAAGATAATAAACTTTAGTATTGTTATGTATGAGCCATTCGTGTTGTTGCTTTGGTATGTGTGATTTGTTGCTGCTATTGTTTTGGTATGCAAAGATGGCGCCGTAACTAGCTGCGAGTCATTTCTCTACTGTTTTGGATCATTATGGATGCCGCCAGACCACGGATTTGCCTGGAATTCACACTAGTCGACGACTTACTCTTGTGTTCACGGAAACGTGGTGTTGTTTTCCGTCTGGACTTGTTATTTCGTTCTTTTTTTGTGATTTCTACTGTATCCTGGTCTGGACGCCGGCTGAAGGGCACTACGCTTATACCTGTGTTGTATTTCACGGGTTAGTTCTGCCGGTTCACCTTCACGAATTTGGCGTGTGGGAATTTTAGATGCTACTATGATGAGCTGAATACAGCTGGGGAGAGATGCCAGACTCACTGACACGCTGAGTGTTGTCCATACGACCTCTTGTGGTTATCGAAAAGGCACGACAAACTGCGTTAGATGCCATCCCACCTTTCTACCATGCGGGTTACATGTTTACGGAAAGGCCTCGGTGGTAACCCTGAGGCAAAATCTGCATCCTATGCTATTTCCAGTCGTCTCGATGAATGTCTTGCCACTGGCAAAAGGTAGCTTAGGCTCAGTGAGCGAGGTTGACAAAAGGCGCAGTTTCTTCCTCACTTTAATCCAAATCACCGCACAAGTTACCCAGTTCAGCGGACACAGCAAGAGATACGACTGTCCACACGGCTGAACAAAGAGAGTGGTCTTCATCACTTGTGATGGACAACTGTTATTGTGTTGGTATGTGTGATTTATTGCTGTTATTGTTTTGGTATGTGTGAAATGTTACTGTTATTGTTTTGGTATGTGTGATATGTTACTGTTATTGTTTTGGTATGTGTGAAATGTTACTGTTATTGTTTTGGTATGTGTGATATGTTACTGTTATTGTTTTGGTATGTGTGATATGTTACTGTTATTGTTTTGGTATGTGTGATATGTTACTGTTATTGTTTTGGTATGTGTGATATGTTACTGTTATTGTTTTGGTATGTGTGATGTGTTACTGTTATTGTTTTGGTATGTGTGATGTGTTACTGTTATTGATTTTGTATGTGTAATGTGTTACTGTTATTGTTTTGGTATGTGTGATATGTTATTGTCCCTCCAAATGATAATATCCGCCAACTGTTGGGTGCTGCCATTACTTTGTTAAATCTCTTTTCCTTATTACACTGCATGCAAGTTCAACCAATGTTTGTTACGTGTCGCATGTGTAGACGGTGAATGTGATGACGTGTCGCATGTGTAGACGGTGAATGTGATGACGTGTCGCATGTGTAGACGGTGAATGTGATGACGTGTCGCATGTGTAGACGGTGGATGTGATGACGTGTCGCATGTGTAGACGGTGAATGTGATGACGTGTCGCATGTGTAGACGGTGAATGTGATGACGTGTCGCATGTGTAGACGGTGAATGTGATGACGTGTCGCATGTGTAGACGGTGAATGTGATGACGTGTCGCATGTGTAGACGGTGAATGTGATGACGTGTCGCATGTGTAGATGGTGAATGTGATGGAATTAACAAGAACAGGAACAATAATCGTAATTGTGTGTGGGTTGCTGGAGCCCGAAAGTGGAAAATAGAATAATCAGACTGTTACCTGCTAGACGTGTTTAAGGAGGAGGAATCAGGACGAATGGACATGTACGAGTCGACTCATCTTGTAGATATTTTGGGATACAAGAACATGAAAATAATGTATCTATATATCAAGGTAGGAGGCTACATACCTCATGGTAGAAGGCTCTACAATCATGCGTTTAGTTTCAACATCCAATGGTTGAAGACTTAATATCCCATAGTAGGCTATGCATCCTATCATTTAAGACTATACACCTCATGGTAGACGACTATACACCTTATGGTAGACGACTATACACCTCATGGTAGACGACTATACACCTCATGGTAGACGACAATACACCTCATGGTAGACGACTATACACCCCATGGTAGACGACTATACACCTCATGGTAGACGACTATACACCTCATGGTAGACGACTATACATCTCATGGTAGACGACTATACACCTCATGGTAGACGACTATACACCTCATGGTAGACGACTATACACCTCATGGTAGACGACTATACACCTCATGGTAGACGACTATACACCCCACAGTAGACGACTATACACCCCACAGTAGAAGATTCTTTACCTCCTTGTACAAAACCCACAACCTATGGTAGCAGACCTCTACACCCCATGGTAGAAGACCTCTACACCCCATGGTAGAAGACCTCTACACCCCATGGTAGGAGACTCTTCATCTCATTATAGAATACGCTACACCCCATGGATGACGACTCTTCACCTCATTGTAGAATACCCTACAACCCATGGTAGAACAGCAGTGATTAATTTCAGTCAAGGCATTATACTCCACCTCATATGCTATCTGGAGTGGCGTAGGCGATCAAGTATCTCCACAGCTTACTGTTCTCAGTAACGTATATTAAGTCATTCGTTGATAGTTTCAGTGCTGTGGTGTTAAGCTGTCCAGAATTGTCTCATTGTGTTCCTGCCCCCTGGCCTCTTATTACATTGTATCTCTCAACAATATCAAAGAACGTTATACGCCTGATTGGATGAGCCTATGAGATATCGTCAGAAACCAGATTGACTTCATAAAGGACCGACTAAAACATAGTCTGAATGTGGCCTTTATATCCAGCAGGAGACATCGACTCTGATCATAATCCTGTAGTGATTGTAATAGATATTATACTGACAAACACAGAAACAATATACAAATAGAACCCCCAAATAGATTTATCAGCATTAATCCAGTTAGACTTATTAAAGTGCATACACAGCTGCAGAATAAAAGTCTACCGAAAAAGAGTTTAAGAAAAATCAATATGGATGACGGATGATGTTGGAAGTGAAGGAAAGACAAACACAAGTATGGATGACGGATGATATTAAAAGGAATGTGAAGGAAAGAAAAGAGAAAAAAAAGCGCAATAAAAACAGTCCAGAATTTAAGATGTTTAATTTATGTGTACCTTTCCCCGGGTGGTTTGTTAAGAGCGGCTATAGCTGGCGCCTAACTGGCTGCAGGTCTACTTAGTTCTAGTGTTTGAGTCTATTAAAATGGCACATCGGTAAAAACCACCCTCCAAAAAAATTGGTTGTATTCAGACCCTGTACAGTCTTATAAACCAGTATAAAGACATAAAGTCGTTAAGTTAAGTTAAGTTAGCAATGCGATAAATACAATGTGTTGAGCAACAACAGAACAGTGGATAGAATATTCCTCTTCTTCTTCGACATTCGTCATGGGCAGGACCATGTGACGTAATGTGGTAGATTACAGCAGTAAATTTTCATCAGTTTTGGATTCCTATCCAGGAAACTCTTAACACTCTTCTGTAAACCTGCGCCTAATAGTAATCAGAATGTCTTTTTACATGTCGCTCCATGTCAGGTCCAGTGTCACTGCTAATATTGGGTCCCTTACGGACCACTTGCGTTCAATCATATCCATGCACTCTTCCAACGGTTGTATCTGTAATCATTCATTATACACCACGAGGTAGCGATCACCATACACAACCCTCAATAATCACATAATGGCAATGATAATAACATTAATATTATTAATGAAGATAATAATAATATATGTAATAATAATCATCATATAAACAGTAGAAAATTAGTAATGTCAGTAATAAGAGCAATGATATCAACAATAATAGTAATGTCAGTAATAATGACAATGATAGCAGCAATAATAGTAATAGTGATGTCAGTAATAATGACAATAATATCAGCAATAATAGTAATAGTAATACTAATGTCAGTAATAATGACAATAATATCAGCAAGAATAGTAATACTAATGTCAGTAATAATGACAATGATATCAGCAATAATAGTAATAGTAATACTAATGTCAGTAATAATCACAATAATATCAGCAATAATAGTAATACTAATGTCAATAATAATGACAATAATATCAGCAATAATAGTAATACTAATGTCAGTAATAATGACAATGATATCATCAATAATAGTAATAGTAATGTCAGTAATAATGACAATAATATCCGCAATAATAGTAATAGTAATACTAATGTCAGTATGTTGCGCCTGCCTGACTGGACTAGCGTATCAATTCCCCAAGTACTACTACTACTACTACTACTACTACTACTACTACTACTACTACTACTATTAATAATAATAATGATAATAATAATAATATATACATAATAATACTTTTACTAATAATCACAATAATAGTATTAATACCAATAGTAGTAATAATAATAATAAAAATATCTGTTATAATATTAAAATAAAAATAGTAATAATAATTTCAGTAATAATAATAATATCAATTATAATATCAGTAGTAATAATAATAATATAAATAATTTCAGTAATAATATATGTAAAATAATAATAAAAATAATAATACATGACTCTTTGAGAATCAACAACTGAGTTATTCTGACAACACTCACACAAGCGTATTAAACTATCATACATGAGAAAAAATTGAGTGCTCAGACACCAGGAGAATCACAATTAAATGTTGAGTAAATTCAGCCATCGATTTTCTTAGGCCAGCCCTAGAGCTGGCAATGATTGGACCTCTCGGGACCTGCTATACAAGTTTTATGATGACTGCGCAAGACCGGAATTGAAATGCTAGACTTGGTATATACACACGAAAGTACATTTCCTGATTTTGATCTCTTAATTTGAGTTTTATTCTGAGATTCGTTTATGCATTTAGCAAATTTCATTAGAAAAATCATTGTTGATAACTCGAAGAATCGGACCAGATTGTGAAGTATTGATAACTTCTTCTTTTTTGGTACTGTCCTCGCCATACTGCGGTGCAGAGAGGTGGGATGTGCTACTGTCCTCGCCATACTGCGGTGCAGAGAGGTGGGATGTGCTACTGTCCTCGCCATACTGCGGTGCAGAGAGGTGGGATGTGCTACTGTCCTCGCCATACGGCGGCGCAGAGATGTGTGGCAGATCCCACAGTTCGCCCAAGGGTTATTCTAACTCAGAACATTCTCACACTCATCCACAACATTCATGACCATACTCAGTAAATGACATATC
This sequence comes from Ariolimax columbianus, assembly GCA_036924085.1. Taxonomy (NCBI): domain Eukaryota; kingdom Metazoa; phylum Mollusca; class Gastropoda; order Stylommatophora; family Arionidae; genus Ariolimax; species Ariolimax columbianus. Next base: position 4,403,912 of record JAVGWX010000019.1, on the reverse strand, counting down.
ACACAGCAGGTGGCATATTTAATATATAATACTCATACCAGAAAAATGAGTAGTGAAATTACAAACACAATACAATACATATCATCTTAACTAAGTATTATATTATTATATATATGTTAATATACATATTAACTAAAGCCGAAATTTTAAGCATTAGCTCTTGATGGAATTCCCAAATATCTAAAATCCAGTTCTATTTCCTAACTCCCATCACACACACATCTCTTTAACTGCATCCTCAACACACCTTATCAAAAACTTCCTCACTCAAATCCCCTCAGGTGGGCGATCTGGACATACCTCGTTCACAATGTGTCCTGCTTACAACAGACGTTCAGATCATCTATTAATACAAAACTCACAGACCTATTTGAGCGATCCTGTTCTATCACTAACAGTCTATCAATTGCTCCTCTATCTAAGTCGGTGAGCTAAATAGACTATCTAAATTGAGTCTCTCTCTCTCTCGCTCTCATCTCTCTATCCAGCCTCCTCTCCATCCAGCCTCCTGAGCTAAACTTTGTCTAGAGTTATATACACTCAAGCGAAGTCAGAGCTTGACCAATGGATCTCAGGGGATGGCTCTATTCAGTCTTATTGGAATGAAATACTTTGCACACCTGTCACTCATCTATCTCAGCAAGCTCCGCTGCCAATCCGTCTGTCAAGCATTCTCCCCCTAACCAAATCGGAAGGCCAGTGGTCAGCTCCTACCTGTCCACATTCCTTGCCCCAACTCTGTTTTCCTTTGTTGAGACGGTGAGTGACCTTGACACCCATTTAGGTACCTTTGTTATCAGCAACCACATCACCCCTGTCCTAAACTCTCTGCTCCGGCGGGAACTGTTACAGAGGTGGGATGTCCTACTGTCCTCGCCATATGGTGGTGCAGAGAGGCGAGATGCGTCAATTTCTTGTCATCGACCAGTGGTAGGCATGTGCTGTCGTTTTGTGTAACTTCCTGAGAGTTTTAGAGACACCCTCGATCCATCGACGTCGTGGTCTGCCTCTTGCTCGTGGACCGGAAACCTGCATATGATATGCTCTCGCTGCAGGATGGTCATAATGTATTCTGACTATATGACCTAACCACTGGATTTGTTGAGAGTCAATGTTGACACTAACTGGGTTTGTCCCAACTGTCTGCCTCAGCGTGGTGTTGCGGATTCGGTCACGGATTGTTTTTTCCGGCTGCACTTCTCACACAGCGCATCTCACAGCTCTAGATGTTATTCTCGTATGTTTCTATAAAGGACCAACATTGGCATTGGTAACACAATGTAGGAATAAATAGTGCATTTATCGATAAGTATCAATAAAGTGTCTCTTGTCCGTTAGCGCAATACAAGGCTGTCTTCAAACTAGCTGCTTTGTCATGATAAAAAAATAGTTTGAAGAGTATCTGGTTACCCGTTTATGGCGATAATATATATATATATCCCTGTGTCATCGAGGTTTCCATATTATAGGGGTCATTCGGTCATGAGTCAGAGGACTAAGTTCTACAAATATTCTGACAGGTAAGTTATTCAAATAGCAACAAGCATCTTACAGCTTTGAGGATGGCTAGCACTTGTAGCTTGAACTTATCCGACGGTCTGCTAGCACTTGTCGTGGCTTGAACTTGCCCGACGGTCTGCTAGCACTCTTCGTAGCTTGCTGTGTTTATTGTGCGTATTTGATCTGTGTGTGTGTCGTGTGTGTGTGTTGTGTGTGCACGTTTGTTGTGTGTGTGTGTGTGTGTGTTATGTGTGTGTTGTGTGTGTGTGTTGTGTGTGCACGTTTGTTGTGTGTGTGTGTGTTATGTGTGTGTGTGTGTTATGTGTGTGTTGTGTGTGTGTGTGTTGTGTGTGCGAGTTTTGTTGTGTGTGTATTGTTCGCGTGTGTCTATTGTGTGTTAGTTTGTTGTGTGTGTGTGTGTGTGTGTGTTGTGTGTGCAAGTTTGTGGGGTCGTTATTGTGACATATAGTTGCTTTTTAAAAGTGACATTGAAACATTTTCACAATGAGTTTGATGTGTACATTTATAACAATGCGGAAGGTTACCATTTTCCCATAAAAGTGTTTCCGTAAGGAATCTAAGATGGGTCATTTATATTGTTATATTCATGGCCCAGAGAAAGGATCGCAATTGACGCTTGGTCTGGATAGATCATCCTTTAACCGTTGGATTTGACAGGAGTCAGTGCACTCAAATCAAGCCAGGTAGGAAAAAGGCATTTGACGATTTCGACAGAGATGTCATAAAACGGAAGATATTGAAACTGTGGACGAAAAATCAACTTGTTACCCTGCTGAAACTAAAAATAACATTGCAATCCGATTGCAGTTTTGAAGTTTCCAAAAGTACTCTTTGCAAAATTGAAAAAGCCGCCGGCTTTACATTCATGAAAACTTCAGGCAGAAGGAATATTATATGTGAAAAGCCACATATGATTGTTGCCAAGAAGCAAATACCTGAGACAGGATCGTGAACGGCGTAGGTAAGGCTATGATATTGTATACTTGGATGAATCCTGGGTCAATGCTCACCACACCTATGGTAAAGAACGGCAATCAGTTGACGGTGAACAGAAAAGACAGATTCCAAACAGCAAAGGGCAGCACATTATACTAACGTCTGCCGGAAGCAGTGAAAACGGACTTGTCCATGACCCTGAACTTATTTTCCAAACAGAAAGTAATGACGGTAGAGACTACCACACAGAAAGTAATGACGGTAGAGACTACCACACAGAAAGTAATGACGGTAGAGACTACCACACAGAAAGTAATGACGGTAGAGACTACCACACAGAAAGTAATGACGGTAGAGACTACCACACAGAAAGTAATGACGGTAGAGACTACCACACAGAAAGTAATGACGGTAGAGACTACCACACAGAAAGTAATGACGGTAGAGACTACCACACAGAAAGTAATGACGGTAGAGACTACCACACAGAAAGTAATGACGGTAGAGACTACCACACAGAAAGTAATGACGGTAGAGACTACCAAACTGAAATGGGTGGACAAATTGTCAGGCACTGGCTGACGAATGAGCTGCTTCCAATTCTGGATAGACCGCCAGGCTAGACCGTCATGTCCAGTAATGGATAATGAATCCTATCACAATGCAGTATCGGAGGAAGACAAAGTACAAATTGCATCAAATATAAAATCTCAAATTACGACATCGCTGGCTAAAGAAAAAGTGAATTTCGACGATAAGTATTTGATGTCAGAGTTGTTGTAGTTTGTGAGGAAGACAAATAAGACAGAGGCGTATCATATTGACACAATCATTGAAGAGTACGTTCACACTTCTCTGCGACTACCTGCATATCATGGGCATCTAAACCCTACAGAGCTTGTGTGGGCTAAAGTTAAAGAACAATTTGCCGAACATAACAGAACATTTGATCTGACGCGTGATAACCTTTCAACAATAGACATTCAGTTCTGGAAGAAGTGCTTTGGACGTGTGCTCAGGGAAGAAGAACAGTACAGGTAACGAGATGGATTACAATTTGTCCAGTCAGTAACAATTATCAACCTCTTTGAATCGACTGATTCGGATGATTAATATCATTATCTTTTGTAATCAAACTGATTAGCAGACTCGGGTGAATTATCGTATGTTTATCAAAACAATTAGATGTACATACAATGACAAAAAATACATTTCAATTTACAAATGTGTTACACAACATAAAATTATAAAATTAGCTGCGCAGTTGATACAACTGTATGTGTGGAGGGGGGGGGGGGGTCTAATGGTGACCGAAGGGATGTACAAGCTGTTGCATATTGGTGCCATTTTTACTATTGTACACAAAGGTCAATACAAACAATCAATCGATCTATCAAGACATTAAGGAGATACGCATATGAACAAAATGCTGAGAAATTAAGCTGCGTACTGTAAAATCTTAAATGTAATACCATTTCTTTGCAATGGTCCTAAAAGATCAAAAGAATTCGCCGATGTGTAAATCTCTTAACATCATGGACTAAATAAAATTAATGTTTTAGCGTCATGGATATTCTAAGGCTGCATACGAAAAATCATTTGGATGTGACATGCAGTTTAGTAGAAAATTGCTTCGGACCTTATTTATGAATTAAAAGACGGACTATTAGACATTTCTGGCAAGTTGTATCGATTAATTCTTGCTTTTTCTATGAAACTTAACTTAACTTAACTTAAATTAGATGAACTGAACTTAACTTAACTTAACTTAACTTAATTCTTGCTACTTCTATGTAACAAACTTAACTTAACTTAACTTCATTATACTGGTTTAGAAGGCTCTACAGAGTCTGTATACAACCAGTTTATTTCACTTCACGGATAGCAAAAATACTGTGAGCATCCAATCTATTTTTGAATGCATTAACTGACTCTGTTTCCACTACATCCTGCGGCAATGCATTCCAAGAATTCACCACTCTCTGACTAAAAAATATTTCCTAATATATATTCTAGACCTGTCTTTAAACCACGTGTAGACGTGCCCTCTTGTTCTTGTAGCTGGTCGTACTTTGAAAAACTTCGTATAGTCTAATTTAACTTTTCCATTTATTTATGTATACAATTGTATCTAATCACCTCGAATTCTTCTCTGTTCGAGACCAGTCATTTTTAGTCTTTCCTCATAACTATAATTCTGAAACCCCGCGATAATTTTTGTAGCTATTCTTAGTACCCTTTGCAGCATGTTTATATCCACTCTATAATATGAACTCCACACCTGAACACAGTACTCCAATTAAGGTCTCACTAAAGATTTATATAACGTGACTATTACTTCCTTGCTCTTGTGTGAAATGTTTCTTCTTATCATGCCCAACATGGCATTATCCCTTTTCACTGTAACCTGGACTTGCTCCCACATGTGACCGGAACATGGTCGGGTCGGGACCTGGAGAGCTTTCCTTGTAAGATGATCGAGTATTTGACGACATCTACTGTGCAACCATTTTGTAATAGACAACTAACAGTACGACATAACTCCTCTAGGGTAGAATACTCTACAACTCGTGGAAACCCACACCCGGCCAGTTACAGTTGAGAAGTTCATGTTCGAGTTTTAAAGATAACTTCTAGAGAAGTGGTAATCAAGGATTTGAAAAAATGGAATTCTATTTACTCTGGGACGAGCAGAAGATGCAATAGATGGAATTGGCATGATATGATAGTAGTAATAATGTGTCAATCGTCACCGATGATGATCGCCAACATCAACCTATGTTTGACTACATCCTTAAGTCTGTGGGTGTGCTTGAGGCTGATCAAGACAGAGATAGCGTGAGAGGTCTATGGCATGACAGGTAGAGATGGTCTCCATCTGATGCAGGTATTGCCTCTGTTCTAGACTTTTTAATCGCGTGTCTATCCTGGCATGCATCCATACAGAGGTCCTCGCTGATTGATGCGCACTTTTTGACCGTCCAAATTGACAGATTTTGAGCCAAGTTTTCCCAAACGACAATGTCTATTTGACCGTACTTAAGAGACTTCCTCAGACTGTCTATGCAATGCTTTTTCGTACGTTCCTCTGATTGTCCTTTTTGACTCAGCTCGCTATGCATAAACGCCTTGGAGAGCCCTTCCTTTGCTATTCGAAGCAGGTGGCCATAGCATCTCAGACTTTCTACAAAAGTTCATGATTGCCATTCATGATGGCTCTGGATAATACTCCATTATCTCTAATATGGTCCTGCCAGCAACAATTAAGTATGCTTCTCAGACAAGTCATGTGGAAGTGGTTTAGCATCCAGACGTCTCCAGCGTAGACAGACCAGCTCTCACACAGGTAGAGCAGGGTGAGGAGACGGCGGCACGGCAGACCCTCAGCTTAGTCCTTATACTGATTCCTCGACGTTCCCACACTGGGAGTGCATTTGATCAAAAGAAGTGCTGGCCTTTGCTATTCTATTAGCCAGTTCATCTGCAACAATCACTGATCACGACAGTGTACTTCTGAGGTACCGGTAGACGAATTTGTACACGCCTGTAATTTCTGTCTCCTGGTTGTCAGCACTGGTTGTTTATAGACTTTGCTTGGTTCTGGTTGGTAAATTACATCCTTTCTTCTGTGATAATGGTGAAGACAAAGGTGTCACAAGCATCTAGGAACCGGTACACACCTTCCCGCGTGTTCTGTTCTGAGTTGTATTCAAAGAAATATCTGGGAGCATTGAAGAAAGATCTGGGAGGCTTGAAGAAAGATCTGGGAGCCTTGAAGAAAGATTTGGAAGCCTTGAAGAAAGATCTGTGAGCCTTGAAGACAGATCTGGGAGCCTTGAAGAAAGATCTGAAGGGATAACGATTTAACTACGACGCTGGCGTCATGACAGCAGTGGCCAAATGGTTCAGTGATCAACCAAAGTCCTTTTTAGCGGACGGTATCCGCCTTCTTTTCAAACAGCTGGATGCGTGTCTTAATAACTACGGTGACTGCTTCCAGCGACCCGTGGTGCATGTCTGCTTCATAACAATTGCTTTGTTTATTTATGCCACACCTGCTACTGTACTTTTCAAACGTTTCTAATAAAGCCACTGGGATTGGTTTCATTTGATAACGCCTATTATGCAATCTCTGTTCTGTAGTTCCCAGAGAGAGAGAAAGAGAGAGAGAGAGAGAAAGAGAAAGAGAAAGAGAAAGAGAGAGAGAGAGAGAAAGAAAGAAAGAAAGTGACCAACCAAAAGTCGCATGGAACAGAACGACCGAGCCTGGAAGAAGAAATGAGGAATATTCCAGAGAATACTTCCATTGCTTGGAGAGAAGTATTCCACAGAGAACTACAAGATATTGTTTTAATTGATGAATGAATTTGTAGCACAAGTCAATATGGATTATGTCCTCAAATATGATGTGGAAGGGAGAGAGGAGGGGTGGGTTGTGTGTGTGTGTGTGTTGTTGACAGTACGACAATACAGCCCGTGACGTGTATCACACAAGCTGAAACGAGGCTAGGATCGCAGACAATACGAACATTCTAGCGCGTTATTGTATTACTCTCAGTGTGAACCTAGTGACGACACAGTTCCTTTTGGTTGACTGCCGCTGTGTTTTCGTCTTGGCCTGGCACCAAAATGGTTGAGTTATCAGTATCTCTTCGTCTTGGCCTGGCTCCAAAATGGTTGAGTTGTCACTATCTCTTCGTCTTGGCCTGGCTCCAAAATGGTTGACTGTCACTGTCTCTTCGTCTTGGCCTGGCTGCAAAATGGTTGACTGTTACTTCATCTTCGTCTTTGCCTGGCTCCAAAATGGTTGACTGCCACTTTCTCTTCCTCTTGGCCTGGCTCTAAAATAGTTGAATGTCACTTTCTCTTCGTCTTGGCCTGGCTCCAAAATGAAGGCTCTTGTACAGTATTATTTTGAAAGTGAAGCCACAGCCAGATGTTTCACACACAAATGATCAATTTTAGCACTGTGACTCTCAAATGAGTTTTTGAATGTTATTAAAATGGGACATGTGACATGTGTCAAGTGGTTATCAAGTTGTTGGTTATATTTACCATTTAAGCTGTGGAAGGCTGATTGGCAGGTGGAATGAGGACACTATTATGTGTAGTGCCGACTAATGTTGCGTTCTTCCATCTTCTGTCTATAGTGGGCTTACTTCTAGCTAGAGTGCTTAACGTCGTGTCACAGCCGACATACACACACAATAAATACAGACAACACACACACAACAAATACAGACAACACACACACAGCAAATACAGACAACACACACACAGCAAATACAGACAACACACACACACAGCAAATACAGACAACACACACACAGCAAATACAGACAACACACACACAACAAATACAGACAACACACACACAACAAATACAGACAACACACACACAACAAATACAGACAACACACACACACATCAAATACAGACAACACACACACAGCAAATACAGACAACACACACAACAAATACAGACAACACACACACAACAAATACAGACAACACACACACAACAAATACAGAAAACACACACACACAACAAATACAGAAAACACACACACAACAAATACAGACAACACACACACAACAAATACAGACAACACACACACAACAAATACAGACAACTCACACACAACAAATACAGACAACACACACACACAACAAATACAGACAACACACACAACAAATACAGACAACACACACACAACAAATACAGACAACACACACACAGTAAATACAGACAACACACACAACAAATACAGACAACACACACACAACAAATACAGACAACACACACACAACAAATACAGACAACACACAACAAATACAGACAACACCAACACAAGAAAAACAATAAACAAACAAGTTCAGAAAAGTTGAAGCTACAGGAGAAAACCAGTCTCAAACCTTTTATATAAGATCGTTGAGAAACATGTGAGGAACATTTGTAGGACCCAGTATTCTGGCTGGTGTCGGAATGTCTCTTGTCTCATGGGAGACTTGATGAAACGGGAAGAGAATGAGAGAGTGTGAGAAAGGGAGAGGATGGGGTAGAGAGTGGGGACAGGGGTGGGAGTGTTGTTGTTTGCGAATGCTCATAATGAGTAAGTTTACTCTTTAGTGCGCCCTAATAAGGCCGTTAAGGGGTGGGTTGTCCTAGCTTTCGTGTCATCCCGAACGTGCTGATGAAGGTTAACCACGGTCCTCCATGAGGTTGTGCCATGCTTCGCTTCAACTACGTGTTGCTCACTACTACGAGGATCACGTCGATACCTCACATTGTTAGCCAGGCTGCCATGAAAACAGCCAGTTTCCAGAGAGGACTGCGGGAAAGTCAAGGTGAGGGTCTTGGCCAGTATATTTTGTCCGATCCTAACATGTCTGAACAGTATGTTTCACAAGACACCGACTAACATAACGTAATCAGTATGTTTCACCTGACCCTAACTAATATAACATAATCAGTATGTTTCACCTGACCCTAACTAACATAACCTAATCAGTATGTTTCACCTGACCATAACTAACATGTTCTGATCAGTATGTTTCATCTGACCCTTACTAACATTGTCTGCTCAGTATGTTTCACGTGACCCTAACTAACATAACCTAATCAGTATGTTTCACCTGGCCCTGACTTACATAACCTAATCAATATGTTTCACCTGACCCTACTAACATAACCTAATCAGTATGTTTCACCTGACCCTGACTAACATAACCTAATCAGTATGTTTCACCCGACCATAACTAACATAACCTAATCAGTATGTTTCACGTGACCCTAACTAACATAACCTAATCAGTATGTTTCACCTGACCCTAACTAACAAAACCTAATCAGTATTTTTCACGTGACCCTAACTAACATAACCTAATCAGTATGTTTCACTTGACCCCTGCTCAGTATGTTTCATCTGACCCCTGCTCAGTATGTTTCACTTGACCCCTGCTCAGTATGTTTCACTTGACCCCTGCTCAGTATGTTTCACCTGACCCCTGCTCAGTAAGTTTCACCTGACCCCTGCTCAGTATGTTTCACCTGACCCTTACTAACATTGTCTGCTCAGTATGTTCCACCTGACCCCTGCTCAGGATGTTTCACCTGACCCCTGCTCAGTATGTTTCACCTGACCCTTACTAACATCGTCTGCTCAGTATGTTTCACCTGACCCTTACTAACATCGTCTGCTCAATATGTTTCACCTGACCCCTGCTCAGTATGTTTCACCTGACCCCTGCTCAGTATGTTTCACCTGACCCCTGCTCAGTATGTTTCACCTGACCCCTGCTCAGTATGTTTCACCTGACCCCTGCTCAGTATGTTTCACCTGACCCTTACTAACATCGTCTGCTCAGTACGTTTCACCTGACTTTTACTAACATTGTCTGCTCAGTATGTTTTACCTGACCCCTGCTCAGTATGTTTCACCTGACCCCTGCTCATTATGTTTCACCTGACCCCTGCTCAGTATGTTTCACCTGACCCCTGCTCAGTATGTTTCACCTGACCCTTACTAACATCGTCTGCTCAGTATGTTTCACCTGACCCTTACTAACATCGTCTGCTCAATATGTTTCACCTGACCCCTGCTCAGTATGTTTCACCTGACCCCTGCTCAGTATGTTTCACCTGACCCCTGCTCAGTATGTTTCACCTGACCCTTACTAACATCGTCTGCTCAGTATGTTTCACCTGACCCTTACTAACATTGTCTGCTCAGTATGTTCCACCTGACCCCTGCTCAGGATGTTTCACCTGACCCCTGCTCAGTATGTTTCACCTGACCCTTACTAACATCGTCTGCTCAGTATGTTTCACCTGACCCTTACTAACATCGTCTGCTCAATATGTTTCACCTGACCCCTGCTCAGTATGTTTCACCTGACCCCTGCTCAGTATGTTTCACCTGACCCCTGCTCAGTATGTTTCACCTGACCCCTGCTCAGTATGTTTCACCTGACCCCTGCTCAGTATGTTTCACCTGACCCTTACTAACATCGTCTGCTCAGTACGTTTCACCTGACTTTTACTAACATTGTCTGCTCAGTATGTTTTACCTGACCCCTGCTCAGTATGTTTCACCTGACCCCTGCTCATTATGTTTCACCTGACCCCTGCTCAGTATGTTTCACCTGACCCCTGCTCAGTATGTTTCACCTGACCCTTACTAACATCGTCTGCTCAGTATGTTTCACCTGACCCTTACTAACATCGTCTGCTCAATATGTTTCACCTGACCCCTGCTCAGTATGTTTCACCTGACCCCTGCTCAGTATGTTTCACCTGACCCCTGCTCAGTATGTTTCACCTGACCCTTACTAACATCGTCTGCTCAGTATGTTTCACCTGACCCTTACTAACATCGTCTGCTCAATATGTTTCACCTGACCCCTGCTCAGTATGTTTCACCTGACCCCTGCTCAGTATGTTTCACCTGACCCCTGCTCAGTATGTTTCACCTGACCCCTGCTCAGTATGTTTCACCTGACCCCTGCTCAGTATGTTTCACCTGACCCTTACTAACATCGTCTGCTCAGTACGTTTCACCTGACTTTTACTAACATTGTCTGCTCAGTATGTTTCACCTGACCCCTGCTCAGTATGTTTCACCTGACCCCTGCTCAGTATGTTTCACCTGACCTCTGCTCAGTATGTTTCACCTGACCCCTGCTCAGTATGTTTCACCTGACCCTTACTAACATCGTCTGCTCAGTATGTTTCACCTGACCCTTACTAACATCGTCTGCTCAATATGTTTCACCTGACCCCTGCTCAGTATGTTTCACCTGACCCCTGCTCAGTATGTTTCACCTGACCCCTGCTCAGTATGTTTCACCTGACCCCTGCTCAGTATGTTTCACCTGACCCTTACTAACATCGTCTGCTCAGTATGTTTCACCTGACCCTTACTAACATCGTCTGCTCAATATGTTTCACCTGACCCCTGCTCAGTATGTTTCACCTGACCCCTGCTCAGTATGTTTCACCTGACCCCTGCTCAGTATGTTTCACCTGACCCCTGCTCAGTATGTTTCACCTGACCCCTGCTCAGTATGTTTCACCTGACCCTTACTAACATCGTCTGCTCAGTACGTTTCACCTGACTTTTACTAACATTGTCTGCTCAGTATGTTTCACCTGACCCCTGCTCAGTATGTTTCACCTGACCCCTGCTCAGTATGTTTCACCTGACCTCTGCTCAGTATGTTTCACCTGACCCCTGCTCAGTATGTTTCACCTGACCCCTGCTCAGTATGTTTCACCTGACCCCTGCTCAGTATGTTTCACCTGACCCCTGCTCAGTATGTTTCACCTGACCCCTGCTCAGTATGTTTCACCTGACCCCTGCTCAGTATGTTTCACCTGACCCCTGCTCAGTATGTTTCACCTGACCCCTGCTCAGTATGTTTCACCTGACCCCTGCTCAGTATGTTTCACCTGACCCCTGCTCAGTATGTTTCACCTGACCCCTGCTCAGTATGTTTCACCTGACCCCTGCTCAGTATGTTTCACCTGACCCCTGCTCAGTATGTTTCACCTGATGCCAGAAACAATGTACTAGCCAATTAAACCCTTTTTCATTATTCTTGATGTTTTTTACTTTGCCAAGAGGAACTTGGCAAACCAAGGATTGACATTGATAGATGTTGACCTGGGCTTACGTCACGAGCCGACGAGAATGTGTGCAAGGATTAGACTGACGCACTCTTAAGTTAGTTTGAGCCGCCCAGTATCTCTTTACCTGTCAATTAACGTTAACATTTCGCGCTCCTGCAAACATTGCCGTTTTCCTGTTAATAGGTTGTTCAGGTTGTTAGTCTGCGACTTAGCCAAGTGTACAAAAATGGATTTTAACAGGTAAATAGATGCTAGGTACAGGAAGCGTGAGGAATGAAGTTTGAGGACAGTAGGTCATGGAGATTAGAGGAATGAAGTTTGAGGACAGTAGGTCATGGAGATTAGAGGAATGAAGTTTGAGGACAGTAGGTCATGGAGATTAGAGGAATGAAGTTTGAGGACAGTAGGTCATGGAGATTAGAGGAATGAAGTTTGAGGACAGTAGGTCATGGAGATTAGAGGAATGAAGTTTGAGGACAGTAGGTCATGGAGATTAGAGGAAGGAAGTTTGAGGACAGTAGGTCATGGAGATTAGAGGAATGAAGTTGGAGGACAGTAGGTCATGGAGATTAGAGGAATGAAGTTTGAGGACAGTAGGTCATGGAGATTAGAGGAAGGAAGTTTGAGGACAGTAGGTCATGGAGATTAGAGGAATGAAGTTGGAGGACAGTAGGTCATGGAGATTAGAGGAATGAAGTTTGAGGACAGTAGGTCATGGAGATTAGAGGAATGAAGTTTGAGGACAGTAGGTCATGGAGATTAGAGGAATGAAGTTTGAGGACAGTAGGTCATGGAGATTAGAGGAAGGAAGTTGGAGGACAGTAGGTCATGGAGATTAGAGGAATGAAGTTTACGAACCCTGGGTAATGGAGATAAAAGGACTCAAGTGTACGGACAATGGGTCATAGGGATTAAAGGACTCAAGTGTACAGACTATGAGTGATGTAGATTAGAGAACTCTAGTGTACGGACTATGGGTGATGAAGATTAGAGGACTCAAGTGTACGGACAGTGCGTCATGGAGATAAGGGAATTAGTGTGACGACAGTAGTTCACAGAGATATGGGAATTAGCGTCTGACGACAGTAGGTCACTGAGATAAGGGAATTAGTGTGATGACAGTAGGTCACAGAGATAAGGAAATTAGTGGGACGGCAGAAGGCCACAAAGTTTAGGGAATTAGTGTGACGACATTAGGTCAAAGAGATAAGGGAATTAGTGTGACGACAGTAGGTCACATAGATAAGGGAATTCGTGTGACGACAGTAGGTCACAGAGATTAGGGATTTCGTGTGACGCCATAGGTCACAGAGATAAGGGAACTTAAGACGGATACTTGTCTAACGTTATTCAGAATCGATATCATGGCTCTCTAGGTAAGCCCATAGATACACAGTCCCTATCAGGTAACGAGCTGCCTGTAGCTTACTGGTTGTACACACTACTACTACGTTCTCTCTATCGTTTACTGTAGTTTTACATCCTTCTACGTGGTCAGTGGGTGATTCAAATCTGTCTAATCTAACTCTTATCCATAATGGATGTATCTAGAATAGAAGTCAGTATATGTACAAGTGGAAGTCAGTACATGTACATGTGGAAGTCAGTACATGTACAAGTGGAAGTCAGTACATGTACATGTGGAATTCAGTACATGTACATGTGGAAGTCAGTACATGTAGAAGTAGAAGTCAGTACATGTGCGAGTGGAAGTTAGTACATGTACAAGTGGAAGTCAGTACATGTTCATATGGAAATCAGTACATGTACGTAGGGAAGTCAGTACATGCACATGTGGAAATCAATACATGTACATACATCAATTCCTCATCGCTTCAATGACCCATAACCATTGCATACTCTCAAGAGCACAATTGCCTCAGTACCCGATTACCCGTTCTTGCTGTTAAAATCGATGCCGTACCATCGGAAATAATGGCAGGTAGTCTGCCACGATGACCGGAAGGACTGACAACTCGAAACTTCCGGTATTGAAAAGCTCAAACAGGTTGATATAAATTGTTTCGCTACGGAACAGTTTTTGTACATTATTTACGTCTTTTAGTCACACAAAATCTGTGTTTTTGCTTTCACTTATTTTTAATGTGATGTGTGTTGTTTGTTTTGAATATTGTTTTTTAGAACTGTAGCTAGCCGATCTATACTTAGAAAGGATAAATCAGCCAGGAGAGTCGCATGGCTAATATACAAAAATAATAACAATTTTAAAACGCATAAATCCCACAAGACAAACAACAAAAATAACATGCTCAAAACACTGATCTTTTACAATGACTTCACTGGCACTTCATCTGTGATGGCAATACTACACTTGGCGGCAACACAATCCTGTTGTAATGACTCATGATAGCAAGTAAGCATTTTGCGTGCGTGCAAAGTCGCTACCCGTCTAACGATGTCTTGGTTTTAAGATACTGTGTGAACCCAGTTACTATCGTTAACCAAGGGAATATTACCACACAATAAGCATTTGCCTGAAAGAGTTCTTTCTATTGGGTGATATATCAAGTTTGTCGCTAGGGGCATTTGATTGGTCAAGTGTGTCGCTAGGGTATTTGGTTGGTCAAGTGTGTTGCTAGGGTCGTTTGATTAGTCAAGTCTGTCGCTAGGGGCATAATATTGATCAAGTATGTCGCTAGGGGCATATTATTAATCAAGTATGTTGCTATTGGCATATTATTGTTCAAGTATATAGCTAGGGGCATATTATTGATCAAGTATGTCGCTAGAGGCATATTATTGGTCAAGTGTGTTGCCTTTCACGCAGATCTGAGAACTTCTGGTTGAAACAATTATTGATCAAAACCTTACAACGTCCAGGGGCATGCACCGTGGAATGCGTTTGGCCGAGTTAAACAATTTCTATGTGGTAATTATTTTCCCCTGTCAACATGGACACACGTCAGCCCAGTCCCTCCTGTCACTCACTCAGTATGGGGACGTGTAGGCCGGGTCACGCTATATTGTTTCTACCAACAGTGTTGGCTGATCGCGAAAGTTTTGCATTATTTGACAGAAGGTCAAGTTTACGAAGGAAATAGATGTAGATTTATAAGACATAAACTATACATGTCATGAGAGAGATTTGAGACGGGGCGTAAAGTTTATCAGCACGAAACGATAAAGTTTGCTCCAGTTCTATTTGATCAATTGTCGCTGACTGAGAAGTCATTTGTGACTGCACATTTTCATTTTGACTTCTCCATCTTTGATTTTGCGAGTAATATACAAATATAGGAAGTGTGTTTCGTGTAATAATCTCGCGTTATGTTAGAGTGGCGGCATTCTTGAACTGTCCTCTGTGTTGATGTATGTATGTATATATGTGTGTGTGTGTGTCTGTGCGCGTGTGTGCCTGTGTGTGCAAGTGTGTGTGTGTGTGTGTGTGTGACCCAGATGTATAGCCGCCCAGATGAATATGATTTGTCCCTGGCAGGACGTGAAGATCCTGGGACATTGACACACTGGACTGCCTCCATTTGGGGATACTCGAGAGATGGGTCCATCAACCCCCTCTCCACTTTCGCAATCTTTGATGCCTCTAAGACAGCAGACATTACACGAGATTGGACATCGCCTCAACAATTGAGGAGTACGTGTGCTTTTGTCCCGAGGGCATTGGGCCGTCAAGATCTGCCAGCTCACAGATGAAGGAATTAAATCATCAATGTATGACGTCACATAGCAACCACGATGGCGGTGTCCTTTTGTGTACTCTACAGTAAACTGTTGAAAATAAAAGTTTTGATTTGTCTTTAGTTATAAACTGGATTTGTGTCAACCTTTAAATAGAGAGTCTGAACACATGTGGAGGGCTTCGTGTTGACACCAGTTACTGTGTATTTTGTCATCTAGAGGCAAGTCGGATTAGTGTATTTGTCATTATTTTAATGTGACATTCGATATGAACATAGCCATTGTGTGCATGTGACAGTTGTCTGGTGTAACGCTGTTGACATCGTTTGTGATACTTGTCATCATTATAGCATGTGACATTTCATAGTCAAGGTGGCGTTACCAGCAACGATAGACAAGTTATTCAGGTGTCATTGATGGCAGGCATGTGATTTGTATCTCTGGTTCGCGAACATCATCACAACTTGGATGGATTACCTCCGCTGCCTCCTGTGGATTTCGGGAAAGCCGGAGTAATCCTAGTTCGTCTGTCACTATGTAGGGTTCTCTGACTTTCACTTTGTGGCAACATTATGTGAATAAATGGAACATTATTTGGTACTTGCAGTGTCCTGTGTCATCCGTCTTAAACTTCGAGATTTAGTCCTGACCATCCTACATTCTCTAAAGGTTATCGTTGCCCCCCCCCCCCCTAACCATCTTGTCTTGCGGTATACTTGTTTACGGGAATGGGTTTGAGAGTAAACCCTGAAGAAAAACCTGCATCCTGGGCTATCTCAAGTCGTCTCAATAATGTCTTGCACTGGCCAAAGGTAGCCCAGGACGAGAGAGTGAGGTTGACATATTGGCCACAGCTTCCTCACATTAATGCAAATCACCGCGCAGGTCACCCATTTCAGCAAAAATGGTAAAAAAGAAACGATAGTCTACACAGCTGGACAGAGAGAGAGAGAGAGAGAGAGCGTGAGAGAGAGAGAGAGAGAGAGATAGCGAGATAGAGTGAGAGAGAAAGAGCGAGTGAGAGAGAGAGAGAGAGAGAGAGAGCGTGGTCTTTATCACACGTGATGGACGAACATCATCGTCATTTGTGTGTTACAACTTACACACTATCTTAATCACTAACTGACCTCAGAGGGATATCGAAAGAGGTACTGACCTAAGACACCTTGGCGACGATCTAAAGATGCCGAAATGGAGAACATGAACAAGAGATTGGGCACCGTGCCCAGGATAAACTTGGACCAAGCTTAGTGGAGACGTATTATGTTACCTTTAAAGATGTCATAATTGTTTCTTTGTTATCTGAACAAGGACATGAGAAGAAAAGCAGCATAATTCGTTATATGGTTTCTGGCCTGTTTGGACATTCCGCAGACAAACTTCTCGATGAAAGGAAAGCAACTCTGTAAATTTTATGTGTGCTTCTACTTGTGAAATGGTGACCTCCCTTTGCGAAATTAAATTTCTAGAGACTATATGAAGGTTAAGGACAACGTTTCTGGAAGCAGACATTGCTGTCATGGATGAAGTGTTAGAGACTTACAATGTACTCGATATCATCAGTTCATGTAGAGGGATGGCTTGAACTCTTTCTTGTCTTCTGTCCTTCCTTAACAGCCACTTACAGTTCGACTTCATTTTAACTCAAATTAACCTCATTATACTGATTTAGAAGGTTTTATATAGTCTTATACAAAAATGTTTTTCCACTCCACCGATACTAAACATAACTGGAATCAATTTGGACCCACTTCTGCCTAATATGGTTGCAGCTATGGACCCACTTATGCCTTCCAGTGACAGTCCTGGACTCACTTCTGCCTTCCAGTGGCAGCCCTGGACCTACTTCTGACTTTCAGTGGCAGCCATGGACTCACTTCTGCCTTCCAGTGGCAGCCCTGGACCTACTTCTGACTTTCAGTGGCAGCCATGGACTCACTTCTGCCTTCCAGTGGCAGCCCTGGACCTACTTCTGACTTTCAGTGGCAGCCATGGACTCACTTCTGCCTTCCAGTGGCAGCCCTGGACCTACTTCTGACTTTCAGTGGCAGCCCTGGACCCACTTCTGCCTTTAATTGGCAGCCCTAGACCTACTTCTGCCTTCCAGTGACAGCCCTGGACGCACTTCTGCCTTCCAGTGACAGCCCTAAACCCACTTCTGCCTTCCAGTCACAGCCATGGACCCACATCTGCCTTCCAGTGGCGGCCTTGGAAACAGGTTGCACTAGTATATTCTGGTTATGGGATTATGGACCGGTTGGGGGGGGGGGGGGGGGGGGGTGTTATGGGGGGGGGGGAGAAAGTCATGCACAGTTCCAGAAATATCATGCTGAAACCGGATGTGTCGGGATGAAATGCATGGATATAGCAGCCTCGTTGTAAACTAAAACGTAGTGGCACAATGATTTGTTCAGAACAAATCCTGAACAAAAGAAGTAAAGTAAAACCGATTATCATAAGCTTATAATAGTTATCATAACATAATACTGACCAGTAATACGGATTATGTTGGGGGACCCAGTGGTCTCGAGGTAAGGTGTTCGACATCCGTGTGCAGTGGCGCGCACGTTAAAAATCCTTTGGCAGCTGGAAATCGAAAAGGGTATGATTAACTTCCCCTGCTCGGGCAAAATTCAAGTTCAAAATTTGCTCAAATTATTCTATGGATTCTCGCACCACAGTTAATATGTCACAGCAAGGGGACTGTGTGGCTATTATTCAGGTCTTGGATATGTGGTTAGCGCTGCGGCATAGATTGCGCCTGACAGGCTGCGTATCTACCTTGCTCTAATTTAGACTTCCTAACGGTTGGTAACATACTGGAATAGACCTGCAAGTCACCAGCCGATTTTTACCTGCTAAAAAAAATATGAAACATAGAAAGTCACACCTCTCCACGACGTCTAACGACACAAGTGGATTGAATATAGATGGATAGAACACTGATTATCATAAGGTCATAATGATTATCATAAGGTCATAATGCATGTTATATAGCAATAATTTATATCGTAAGGTAATATGAATATCGTAAGGTAATATGAATATCGTTAAGTGATATAAATATTGTGAGGTAATATGAATATCGTAAGGTAATATAAATATCGTAAAGTGATATAAATATTGTAAGGTAATATGAATATTGTAAGGTAATATGAATATCGTAAGGTAATATGAATATCGTAAAGTGATATAAATATTGAAAGGTAATATAAATTTTGTAAAGTGATATAAATATTGTAAGGTAACATGAATATTGTAAGGTAATATGAATATTGTTAGGTGATATGAATATTGTAAGGTGATATGAATATTGTAAGGTGATAGCAAATATCATTAGGTAGCGTTAGGTTAGAAAATCTGCCTCCAGGCCAATCAGACACAGACTGAAAACCTCAGTAATACACAGAATTGTTACTGTGAGGGTAACATCAATCTAGCCTGCATCCTACACGACGATTGCATGTTCAAGCAAACTTTATTCCACAGCCGTATAAATCCCTCCGGCAACCGTGCAGTGGGAATACGCGCCATTTAGGATGGTGAATGTCTATAAACAGGTAAAAATGTCCAGCTCTGACCAGAATAAACGAAATCAATAAACACAAATTATGGAAAGTGCAGATATGTGCCTCATTAGGGATCTCGCAACTTGCCGTCTTTTATCAAGTTTGTTATCAGTATTGATGCTCATTTTCTTCTGTCCTTGGTGTCATGTTTAACTGGCATCATCGTCTTCTCTCTAACGCGTTCTCTCTCTCTCTCTCTCTCTCTCTCTCTCTCTCTCTCTCTGTCTCTATCTTTCCAACAATTGTGTCTGCTGCTTTCACAGTATGTACTCACTGTTACTCCGTCACATACTCATAACTAATCAAACACATACATTCTTCTTCTTCTTCTTCGTCCTCAAATTCTCTCTAGCAAGCCACGAAAAGGGTTGTGTAAGTAACAGAATAAAGTCTAGAGAAGGGAATGCGTTGTGTCACAGTTTACAGCTTGACGACGATATTTGCCTTTTTCGGCTTGCCACATCCGGCTTCAGCAGGCATTCTTGGGTGCAGGGTTAGCATTCCCTCCTTGCTCCTTAGCCAGTCTGCTCTGTTGCAGCCTGTTATCCAGGATCACCACGTGGAGGTGTAGAAGGGTCTTAGCAGCTCTGGTTCGCTGGCCCTGACACTAGCAGTCAGCTTTTGGTCGCTGACCACTGCAGCGTATGCACTTCTCGAAATCTTGATCACAAACAAATACATTCGATTGATTCTGTCTGGTCTACGACGGAAGCTGACTTTGCGCATTCTCAATCAGAAGAAAGTAGGTCCAAAACACAAATAGCAATCTTCAATATAAAGTCGGTCCTATGTTATGGTCTGAAACATGGAGAACAACAAAAAACAATATGGGAAAAGGTAAACACTTTCATAAATGTGTGACTGGTCAGAATAGAGAGATTGAAATGATATTATACGATCACTCATGTGAAACTATTGGACAGAACCAGACAGAATAGAGAGATTGAAATGGTATGATACGATCACTCATGTGAAACTGTTGGAGAGAACCAGACAGAATAGAGAGATTGAAATGGTATGATACGATCACTCATGTAAAACTGTTGGAGAGAACCAGACAGAATAGAGAGATTGAAATGGTATTATACGATCACTCATGTGAAACTATTGGACAGAACCAGACAGAATAGAGAGATTGAAATGGTATGATACTATCACTCATGTGAAACTGTTGGAGAGAACCAGACAGAATAGAGAGATTGAAATGGTATGATACGATCACTCATGTGAAACTGTTGGAGAGAACCAGACAGAATAGAGAGATTGAAATGGTATTATACGATCACTCATGTGAAACTGTTGGACAGACGCACGAATTTTTGTTTGTTTGTTGGCGTTTGCCTTATTTCTCTATACCCCAAGGCCTTGCATTATGTTTTATTTTGCACCTGTCGGCCCAGTACATCCGACTTCGGCATCCATTTTATGTAGGGTCTACTTCCTCCTGCGTTTTCTAAGGGTTTGCTTCCCCGAGGTAACGACCGGTACTGTGATTGGGGATCGAACCCAGCATGTTCGGGTTGCGAACCGTGTCACTTAACCACTAGCCCACCTCGTCCCCTGTTGCTGAACTGAGGCTGGACATCTTCGCCAAATTAAATATGAACTTTATGGAGCAAACACAATCTATTAGGAAAACGCGGTAATGAGATGTTCTGTGATGACATAAATATTGGACAAGATCGAGCTAGGCTACCAGGCGCAAGCAATGTTCTCTCATAGCACGTAGTGGAAGCGGTCCAACTTTTCATAGAGCCGGACATCTTTGTGTGGGGCACCCGCCTTCTTGGCACAAAGGGCAGGATTACTCCAGTGCGCATGAGCGGGTGACCTCTGACATCCTTTGTCCTGGGTGACTATTTATGGTCACGTATTCCAAACGTTTGTTGTTGGGGCAGATCTGGAGTGGGTTACTACCCTTGGGCTCAGTGCTGGCCCACCAGTGGGCGCCGTAATGGCACGTCCGGGTACTTAGATGGCGGATAGAACCACGACGTTACGAGACGAGTTATTCTGTTAATGGCTTGCTACTTTTTATGTTCTTTTGTTGTTTGACGATCGTGCCATTGATGAAGATGTTGATGGTCTGAAGAAGTGATAAGAATTCGGGGAAATCTATCTATCTATCTATCTATCTATCTATCTATCTATCTATCTATCTATCTATCTATCTATCTATCTATCTATCTATCTATCTATCTATCTATCTCTCTGTCTGTCTGTCTGTCTGTCTGTCTGTCTGTCTGTCTGTCTGTCTGTCTGTCTGTCTGTCTGTCTTTCTGTCTTTCTGTCTGTCGGTCGGTCTGTCTGTCTGTATGCCTGTCTGTTTGTCTATTTATATGTCTGTATGCCTGTCTGTCTGTCTATTTATCTGTCTGGCTGGCTGTCTGTATGTCGCTCCGTTCTTTTGGCTCTAACCCCAAAGTCCGTTTCTCTAATTCTGTCTGTCTGCCCGTCCGCATGCCTATCTGTCTGTCTGTTTTCATGTCTGTCTGATTCATCTATAAAATATATCTACCTGTCTGTCTATCCGCCTGTTCACCGTTCAGCTGACCTGCTTGTCCGTTCTTCAGTTTGTCTGCCTGTCTATCGTGTATATTTCCATCCACCGAGTGCCGGATTTAAGCCGAATCCAAATAAGCTACAAGTTATGGCCTCACAATCCACAGGGTTGGGGACTCAGCAAATGTTACTTGAAAAAATATTGATTTTTTCCATTCAAATGTCTTGCAATTAAAATTAAATCTGTATACAATATTTTCAAGTGTTGTATGACCTTGAAGTTAGTTTTAATTGTCACTTTCTAGTTAGTTAGTTAGTTAGTTAGTTAGTTAGTAGCCCCTTTCAGTCATTACTGATTTAAGAATAATATGACTTGGAGCGATAAACAAAAATCTGTACCGATATTTTGTTGTCTCTCTTCTTGCGGCTCGTCTGTTCACTTCTCTGTGTTACAAGAGCCTCTCCTCACCAAGTGTGAGTTGGCCATTCATCTCCACCTGGATCGGTCTGCAGCTTCGTCTTCCCAGGATGTCAGATACATGTCCAGGGCCTTCATATCAAGGTCACATACATCTTTGAACCTCAACTGTGGTCGGACCTTCGCCAACTGTCCATAGAGGATAACTTTTGGACAGCGACCGTCTTCCATGCAACGAGCATGACCAAGCCATCGTAGTCTTTGCTGCCTAAGGACAGTGTACATGCTGGGGAGACCGGTGCAAGAGTGTACATGCTGGGGAGACCGGTGCAAGAGTGTACATGCTTGGGAGACCGGTGCGAGAGTGTACATGCTGGGGAGACCGGTGCGAGAGTGTACATGCTGGGGAGACCGGTGCAAGAGTGCACCTCAGCATTTGTCACTCTGACCCTCCATGTAATTCCTAAAATAGATCGTAGACGCCGTAGGTGGACAGTGTTAAGCCTGTGCTCCTGTTTTGCATAAGTTGTCCATGTATCGCTGCCATATAGAAGTGTACGTACAACACATGCATTGTATACCATGGCCTTGGTTTTAATTGTCAGTTTCTGGTTTTTCCAAACACCCGTTGTGAGGCGAGCGAATGTAGCAGCAGCTTTCCCAATGCGGCTGTCTATTTCTGGGTCTAGAGAGAACTTGTCGTATTTGAATTGGTGCACAGCTGCTAGTTCATAATTATCGACTTGGTGTGGTATTTACTTCCTGTCCCAGCACAATTGTTTTGTTGATACTTATTGTGAGACCAAAACCTTTGCACGCCTGGGAGAAGCGATCTAACAATCTCTGATGTTCATGCACACCTGGGAGAAGCGATCTATCAATCTCAGATGTTCATGCACACCTGGGAGAAGCGATCTATCAATCTCTGATGCTCCTGCTGACTTAGGGTGACAAATGCAGCATCATCAGCGAATAGCAAGTCCCCGATAGTGATTTCTCTGATCTTCGTTTTGTCCTTGAGCCTTGCAAGGTTAAACAGCCGACCATCTGACCTATTGTGAAGGCAGGTTCCTTCAATTACGTTCCCAAAAGCATGTTTCAGTAACAGAGCAAAGAAGATTTCAAACAGTGTCGGGGCCAGAACACAGCCTTGCTTAACACCACTTCGAATACCAAATGGTTGTGGAATGATACCATCAAGTTGGACTGTTCCTGTCATGCCCTCATGGAACTATTTTATTAGTCGTAGCAGTTTGTTTAGAGAAGATTTTGACGTTCATCTCAACTAAACAAATCAAATGCCTTTATCATGCCAAGATCTCCAAGATCTCCAAGATCTATACTGATTAGGGCCTCACCAAGTGTAAATCTATCACTATACCCATCACTATATTCATCCACCAGCTTGTTCTTCTTTCTATCCGCCCTATTATCTAATTATATATCCTTATTTTTTTTAAAGGAAATTGAGAACAAAATGAAAGAATCGCACAATTAGCTTGAGAGATATCGAGGATGGAAATGGTGTATACAGCAAGAAAAGGGAAGAGAATGTAGATAGACAGCCGTCAATCATCGTTGTGTAGGGAAAGCAGTTTGACTGGGCCGCTTGTATGGACATGCTCCCGGGAAAATATACGGGCTTGTCAATAAAACAGCACAATTATGACGTCAGACACCGGGGCTATTTCTAGCGCTGCCCCGGCACGCATGTCGGGGTGAGGGCTTGCTGTTGGGCGGTGTCGCGAGCGTCCCGTAGGCTGGTATTCTGGGCTGTCCCAGGACCAGCTCACGCACGAGGGTCTAAGCCCCTGAGCTGTGGAAAAGTTGCTGTGTGGCCCGATAGTTACCTTCGTTTACAGATCTCGTTACATGCTCTCTTTTTGGTGTGCCGAAGACAACTAGAGTCAGTTGTATGACAGAACGAGAGACGCAAGTGTAAGAAACGCCGCTGCGTTTATCATGTGATCGTGCGTGGTTCTCATTGGAGATATGTGAACTTTTGTTGGAAGTTATCAACCGATTCTTACTATTTACGTGTTTAATTGGATCGAAATGGTTTAGCAAAATGGTTCTTAAACATTAGCAGAGTCTAGACCAATGTTCAGTTGTGAAAACATTAGGCCAGGCTGGGACAACGTTAGGTCCGCTAACCAAAGAAATCTGGCGAACAATCCCTAAAGAAAACGTATTTTCTCTTGATCTGCGGTTGCCTAAAAAAATCTTCTTCTTCTTGTTCGTCTTCTTCTTTCTCTTCTTCTTCTTCCTCTTATTCTTCTTCTTCTTCTTTTTGCACCAAAGTGTACTGTGTACTTCCGTAGTATTAATTTATGTAGCAACGAGTGTTACATGATGATGTTACTAATCCCATGCACAACCAATTTTGTATGCTATTTACATGCAGAAAGAAGCCGTGGAACTATGCTTCCCTTCCTGGCAAGGGGTCCGTTATCCACTCAGGGAATTCAAGTGTGTAATTGAGAACTGACGTAGGACCGTACGATTTGTATTACCTGTATTGATTTTCCCCGATAACAAATAGGCTTTACTAGGATCGAAGTAACAAAAAAGGGATTCAATAAGAAACAAAAACGTTCACCACCCAGTAACATCAATATTGAGTTGAGTAAGGGAATAATCACCACAAATATCTGGCCCGTATCACTGAATGGCTCTGAAACATGGACAGCAATGATGAAAGGACCCGCGTATCTATTCAGATGTTGTGATATCGCAGGATGCAAAGAGTGAGATGGACAGAAAAAAAGTAAAACGACCAAGTGCTTAAATAGGGATAACAAAAGTAAGGGTCAGTCTCATGGCAAAAATTGCCGTCAGGGATGAAGATAAATCTTCATTTACTAATCCGAAGTCTATGTGAGGCGGGGTGGCCAGTTCCTTTCTTTGCTATCTTCCCCAACTCATTCATCGGGTAACGATTTGCAGCTGGGTCGACTAGAGGAGCGGTCGTGAAAGGAATAACACGCCAGGATTGTTTTTCTGAAGGTCCGTGATGTCGAACCCTGGCGCGCTGTAATCCCAGTGTTAGCAAGCCAGCTCACTGTCGACTAGGCTACACAAACTACAGGGTAGATAATGACTGATGAAATTATGCACGAAGGTTGATTCCATTGGAAGGTATAGTTTAGGGAAAATGAAGGACAAAACGACCAAAAACACAAGTACAGAATACAGGCGTACAAGAACATCAGAGTTCAAGAACATCGGAGTGTAAGAAACATCGGACTGCAAGAAACATCGGAGTGCAAGAAACATCGGAATGCAAGAAACATCGGAGTGCAAGAAACATCGGAGTGCAAGAAACATCGGAGTGCAAGAAATATCGGAGTGCAAGAAATATCGGAGTGCAAGCAGACTTATGGCGAGCTGAAAAGATATAACAAGAGCGGAGGACAGGTGGGGACACGAAGAAAGGACCCCAACACCTGTCTCCGGACTGACTTACCTGATGATGGTCAAACTATATGCATATTTGGGGGTCTCTGTGGCAATGTGGTCAAGCCGTTTGCCTCGTTTTTAGACGGTCGAGGTTCGAATTCTAGCTGCGACGGTCGGTTTATGATACCAATTTTTCCGGAGATCTCTAGGTTCATCGCTGGAACTACGGAGTTCGTGGCATGCGATGCTCTCGGCAGGTGGGATACTGTTCTGCTACTGAGAGAGACCGAGCCATATGGGGGATACCTGTGTCGAGCCCTGGTCTTTAATAACCGTTAACCTTCTTAGAGAACCAATTACGGACAACTCACGCCTCACTTGAACGCCATCTTGTAGGACTGACAATCAGGCAAGCGACAGAGGAGCCTCCACAATAGCAAACGTCACATACATTCAGCAGCATATAGACCAATCAAAACGCAGATGGGCTGGCCACATCGCGAGATGGAAGGACAAGAATTGGAGTTCCAGAACTGATCTATGGTTTCCTCGGGATTAACGAGACCCCAGATGGTAAGACTGGATAGAGAGGAACAATAACATTCCCGACCGTCTATTAAATAAACTGACCAGGGGTCAAGATGCCGAGCAGCGCATGAGCTGCAGTGGTCAGCGACCCATAGCTGACTGCTATCGTCAGGGCCAGCGAACCAGAGCTGAGTAGCGCATGAGCTGCAGTGGTCAGCGACCCATAGCTGACTGCTAGCGTCAGGGCCAGCGAACCAGAGCCGAGCAGCGCATGAGCTGCAGTGGTCAGCGACCCATAGCTGACTGCTAGCGTCAGGGCCAGCGAACCAGAGCTGAGTAGCGCATGAGCTGCAGTGGTCAGCGACCCATAGCTGACTGCTAGCGTCAGGGCCAGCGAACCAGAGCTGCCAAGACCCTTCTACACCTCCACGCGATGATCCTGGATAGGCTGCGACAGGGCAGACTGGCTAAGGAGAAGGGATCGAAGAGGGAATGCTAACCCGGTACTCAAAAAATGCTTGCTGAAGTCGGATGTGTTGGACCGAAATGTGCAAATATCGCAGCCAAGCTGTAAACTACGACACAACGCATTCCGTTCTCTGGAGTACATTCTGCTACTTAAGCCCTTTTAGGGTTTGGTAGTGGGCGATTGAGAACGAACGAATAAGAAGAAGAAGAAGAATAAACTGACCATCCAGTGGTAAACTCGTGCCTGTGGCCGCAACGAGTGGAAACAGTTTGGATCCTCACAAGACCAACCAGCTGGTTGAAGAACGGGAAGATGAAGAGAAAGGTTATACATATATGGGTGAGGGCTTGCTATAACGTGCAAGAAGTTAGTTATGTACTACTAACGTTTTTGTAAGGTGAATATAATTAGTTATGTCTCCATAAGTATATATATAATATGATGATGATGACAGCGTGACATAGAGATGAAATTCGCTGGGTTTCACAATCCGATAGCTCCGGGTACGAATCCGATTTGGCAGACAAGGATTTTCTTTTTGGTGCGATCGCTCCATAAATAACGTAATGGCAACCTACCGTGCATCCAAGCACTGGTTAATGCTTCCTGATATCTCCCAATTGACTACGGTCTGGGGTGGAAAATGGCGCGCCTCCGCCAGTAGAAACTAGTGAGGCAAACATCTAAACAACAACAATCGTACTACATACCAGCCAAATAGGTTGGCGGTTGTATGAGCGACGGTCTGCAAAGAACATGCTACTGAGTTTTACTTTATACATATTTATATTGGTAATAATATTCCCAACATTTGTCATATTATTACAACACTAATTTGTTTGCTGTAAATGAACATTACCAACCATCCACTGAACTGAACAATATGGCCCCCAATTCGTCTGGAAAGAAGTTGTGGCTCCTTTAATTGATCCCTAATTTCTGTTCGTTTTCCCCTTCTCTTGTATCGATGTCAAGTGTGTAGCTTCAGTCTTCTATCCATCTGTCATGTAGTCTTACTCGTACCCTATAACCAGTTCATCTTCTGTTATATTCGTGCAAAACTATCGAATTATGTTATTCTCGTGAGATTTTGGAACCGTTTTATTTTTTGTGATATTTTATACCCTCAGCACAAGCCTTTCGTTAAATGTCCTTAATTTGTCCCTGTATCAAAAGATTGTGTCAGGAAAAACCACGGATATCGATAATAAGATTTGCAATTTACAATTATCATCCGTGCTTTCGCGGTCAAAGAGGTGAACATTAAACACGTTTTCCTTGCAAATAAACTCCAATACTCGATTTGTTAAGACCCATAGATCACATCAGATAATGTAATAATTTCTCGATTTCCACAAAGTTAGGAAAACTGAAATGGATTTGACTCATGAAATTGTAACTGTTGCTGCTAATTGTGCATAATTTATGGAATTATCTTTATGTGATGCAGTTGACCTGCTTATTGCTACCAGTATTCTGTGGTCGTCCCTGGCACTGGATGCTAGTTGGCCAGGTTTATAGTCAGACGTTTTATTTTGGAACCAAAGTTATTGGTACTCTGCACATCTCTGTTTTCACATTTGGCTTCGTAGACATTATTTATGTCCCAGTGATCATTATCTCCAAGACATAAATCACTAGTTATGTCACAGTGATCATTCTGTCCAAGACATAAACTAGTTATGTCTCAGTGATCATTCTGTCCAAGACATAAATCACTAGTTATGTCTCAGTGATCATTCTGTCCAAGACATAAACCAATAGTTATGTCCCAGTGATCATTCTGTCCAAGACATAAATGACTAGTTATGTCTCAGTGATCATTCTCTCCAAGACATAAATCACTAGTTATGTCCCAGTGAGCATTCTGTCCAAGGAATAAATCACTAGTTATGTCGCAGTGATCATTCTGTCCAAGACATAAATCACTAGTTATGTCTCAGTGATCATTCCGTCCAAGACATAAATCTCTAGTTATGTCTCAGTGATAATTCTGTCCAAGACATAAATCACTAATTATGCCTCAGTGATCATTCTGTCGAAGACATAAATCACTAGTTATGTCTCAGTGATCATTCTGTCCAAGGAATAAATCACTAGTTATGTCTCAGTGATCATTCTGTCCAAGACATAAATCACTAGTGATGTCCCAGTGATCATTCTGTCCAAGACATAAATCACTAGTTATGTCTCAGTGATCATTCTGTCCAAGACATAAATCTCTAGTTATGTCTCAGTGATCATTCTGTCCAAGACATAAATCACTAGTTATGTCTCAGTCATCATTCTATCCAAGACATAAATCACTAGTTATGTCCCAGTGATCATTCTGTCCAAGACATAAATCACTAGTTATGTCTCAGTGATCATTCTGTCCAAGACATAAATCACTAGTTATGTCTCAGTGATCATTCTCTCCAAGTCATAAATCACTAGTTATGTCTCAGTGATCATTCTGTCCAAGACATAAATCTCTAGTTATGTCTCAGTGATCTTTCTGTCCAAGACATAAATCACTAGTTATGTCTCAGTGATCATTCTGTCCAAGACATAAACCAATAGTTATGTCTCAGTGATCATTCTCTCCAAGACATAAATCACTAGTTATGTCTCAGTGATCATTCTGTCCAAGGAATAAATCACTAGTTATGTCTCAGTGATCATTCTGTCCAAGACATAAATCACTAGTTATGTCTCAGTGATCATTCTGTCCAAGACATAAATCACTAGTTATGTCCCAGTGATCATTCTGTCCAAGACATAAATCACTAGATTCTTTATTCTAGGAACCAACATCATAATACAGAGAACATTCCCCTAAGTGCTCCGTTCCCCGCCCAAGCAGCCAATCAAGCGTCGATGTACTCAGAGTCCAAGTCGGGTGTTGATTTCGAGTTCTTCGAATCTTTCCAGACAGGACACACTTTGTCCGTTCTCCCCTAGTCACTCCCAAATCTATCACCCTCTACACATATGCATTTTGACGACTCTCTGTCTCTTCCATCATTCTGTAGACTATCTATGACTGCCCGTACCAACTCAACCTTCGATATTAGGGACTATTTTATTAGTCAGAGAGTGGTGAATGCTTGGAATGCATTCCCACAGGAGGTAGTGGAGGCAGGGGCAATTAATGTTTTTCAGAATACATTTGATGTGCATAGCTTTTAGAGCAAGTTTGTCGTGGTCTTGTAGGACAACTGGTTTTATATGAACTTCATACAACCGGATGTTGACAAGTTTGTTGTGGTCTTGTAGGACAACTGGTTTTATATGAACTTGATCCAACTGGATGTTGACAAGTTGCTCGTGGTCTTGTAGGACATCTGGTTTTATATGAACTTGATCCAACTGGATGTTGTCAAGTTTCTCGTGGTCTTGTAGGACAGCTGGTTTTATATGAACTTGATCCAACTGAATGTTGACAAGTTTCTCGTGGTCTTGTATGAAAGCTGCATGCTCATTGACGTGGTCCAGAGAATTTTCTTTAACAGAAGTCAGTGAAATGTATTCATACAGATTTTGAAGTCGTCTAAAATGTGAAATTGTGAGAACTGCAGAGTTGTAAAGATACTTATATGCAGCTGATGACTTCATGAACAACATCAGCCACCAGATCAATGTCTCTGATGTGTACCTGTGCTGATATTTTGGAACACACATCAATTTAAATTGTTCTATTATAAACAGCAGTTTTTTTGTTCTGCAAGAGAGGAAACCCCCAGATTTACAATAAATGTTATTTTCTTCTACAGCCCTGTCAATATAAGTTTTATACGCCGCGTGAGTTAAATGAATTACACATTGATCAAGATGATCCAACAGTGTCTCTACTTGTGGAAACTTTGTGAGAACATCTGGTTTTTGCATTGTTTGTGCAAATCAATGATTATTTCTTTATAGAATGGTGAATAATGAAAGGTTTGGTCAATTCGGGATAATTTTTGGAGCGCTGGTATGTCATCTGCACCACATCCAATTTTAAATATTAAAATCCAATCTTCTTTGACAATTCTCCAAGCCTTCAGTTTTTCTCATTCAAAACTTGCCAAAGCTTCTCTACATTTTCTAATGAGTTTTTCTCTATGTAAACATGGCTGACATGCTCTCAGTCATTGAATTTCTCTGTATGTAATCAACATGGCTGACATGCTCTCAGTCATTGAATTTCTCTGTATGTAATCAACATGACTTGCCATGCTCTCAGTCAATGAATTTCTCTCTATGTAACCAACATGGCTTGCCATGATCTCAGTCAATGAATTTCTCTCTAGGTAACCAACATGGCTTGCCATGATCTCAGTCAATGAATTTCTCTCTATGTAACCAACATGACTTGCCATGATCTCAGTCAATGAATTTCTCTCTATGTAACCAACATGGCTTGCCATGATCTCAGTCAATGAATTTCTCTCTATGTAACCAACATGACTTGCCATGCTCTCAGTCAATGAATTTCTCTCTATGTAACCAACATGGCTTGCCATGATCTCAGTCAATGAATTTCTCTCTATGTAACCAACATGGCTTGCCATGATCTCAGTCAATGAATTTCTCTCTATGTAACCAACATGGCTTGCCATGATCTCAGTCAATGAATTTCTCTCTATGTAACCAACATGGCTTGCCATGATCTCAGTCAATGAATTTCTCTCTATGTAACCAACATGGCTTGCCATGATCTCAGTCAATGAATTTCTCTCTATGTAACCAACATGGCTTGCCTTGATCTCAGTTATTGCTGTTTCAATTAATATTTGTTGTTGTTTCTCAAGGTTTGTCCGCTTTGAAGAGCTGGAACTAGCAGACGATAAGTTGATGAACAATTCACAATTGTTGGGAATGCCCCAGAACAAAGCTTTGCTTGTTTCCTGGTAACTGTTAGTGCACTACCATCATCACGTGTCACAGAATCAATTTTTATAACTTCTGATAGAGGAAATGTTTCTCACACACAACAATTGTCATCTGTCCTTTCAAAACTTTCACGAGGAATTACTTTTCGCCATTTTGTTCTCAGACTAACATTTTTTGGAAAGGCAAATGATGTTACATACTCTCCTGAAAAATATTTTGATTGACAGTTCGGTACACAATACGATCTAAGCATTTTGATGACTTAATTATAAAATCTATGAAACAAATGTCGAGTTATGATCTAAAAACGTATTTGTATTCTGATTATATCCAAGTCAGAAACACCACACCCCGTCAACACAGAGTCGTCTTAAAATGGTCCCCTCAGTCTGTAACGCCATGGAATGTAGGTCAACTGTAGCACGGCCTTATTATCAAGATGGAACCATGTCTCTTTGAAAAAATATCTATAGGCTCTGGGATCTTGGAGGTCCTCTTTTGTGTAGACTGTGCTAAAGTACTGATTGGGTAGATTAGCTGCCTCGCTTTTCTCACTTATTATTTTCCCTGTACTGTCTATGAGAGGGCCTACTTTGTCCTTCGTTCTTTGTTTATTTCTAATATAAGAAAAGAAGCTTTTACCATCAGTCTTGATCCCCTGAGTAAGTTTTTTTTAAAGTTTGTTTTTGCTTTTATTCACTTTCTGAGATATGTTCTGCTTATCCAAATTTTTAAAAATTGTTACCTTTGATTTACCTGCCTCTATATATTTTGTCCATGCTTTATTTTTAGCTTTTCTACAGTTAACTTCAAATCTAGTTATCCACTTTTTACGCTTTGGGTTTGCCTCCCTACATGGAACACATTCCTCTTTTAGCGTTTCTAGAACTGTTTAAAAACTCTCCCGCTCCTGTTCAACATCTGTTCCTACGACAATATCTTTCCAGATTATGTGGTTCGCTGCTTCTTTCATCCTCTTAACATCTGCCTTAGAGTAGTCGTATGTTTACATGTTTATGTTTACTTCTTTCCCTGCAATAAGATCCCAACGGATGATTTGATGGTCACTTGAGCCAAACAGTTCCCCAACGGTAACGTTTTCAATCATATTTTCCTCTGTAGTAAAAACTAAGTCGAGTATGTTTTTGGCTCTGGTGGCTGCTTCTACATGTTGAATAAAAATATTGTCATTTATGCACTCAACAAAAGGCTTTGACGCTACAAGTGCTTCTGCCATATTTTTTTCTTCTGGAAATTTGAAATCCCCCATTAATAATAATGTCCATGCGCTTGCCTTTTCTATACTAATCAGTTCCTCATCTTCCTCTTTTTGACTTGATGGACTTCTATAGCACACTGAAATCACTGTTTTTTCTCCACCGCTTTCTATTTCTCCCGATACACTTCATTTCTATTACCAGATGATAAATCATCTTTGATCGTTATATTAACTGAATTTGTACAGTATAATAAAACGCCACCTCCCTTAGCCTTGTCTCCAACTACCCTATCTTTTCTTAACTTTGCATATCCCTCTATTGCAAGTTCACTATATGCAATGTTCTCATTTGTCAATGATTCTGATATCTATTATATCTGGTTTTTACTTCATTCTACATACAGTTCCAATTCTTCTGTTTTATTTTCTTTGCTTCTCACATTTGAATAAACACATTTTAGTTTGTAATTTTGTTGTTTTTCCAATTTTTTGCTTTATCATTACTTATTTCACACTTCCCTGACCCCACCTCTCTCCTTTGACTGCATCATCTATAGCACATTAGTGTAGGCCTATCTTTAGTCTCATACTTCAAACGCCTCAGTAGTTTAAATTTGTAACACGATGATTAAACATATACTTCGCTGCAGCATGCTGTCCTATCTCATTTAGATGTAAACCTCTCCTGTCTGACATTTTACATTTGTCTACTTTTACATCAATAAATTCTATACCAATATCTGCGTACATCACATGCAACCTAAGATTGATACCTATTATCTTAATATCTAAATAGTCCGACCCATCTGATCTGTCTAACATACCCACCATTGTGACATTTCTGAACTTTTGTCCTTCAGTGTTCCCATTAGACTTTTCATAATTATTTCTGTATCATCTCTCTTTACATTATTAGTTCCTACCAATACCACAACACGACTGTTCACTCTGTCATCTATCCTCTTTATTCTCCCCTCTATATTCTCAATTTTTCTCCCCCTATATCCATTATTTCAAACATGTTGTGTTGTTTAGACAAATGTCTGCCAACCTCTCTCACCATTGAATCCCCTAAGGGATCAAGACGCTGAGCAGCGGATGAGCTGCAGCGGTCAGCGACCCATAGCTGACTGCTAGCGTCAGGGTCAGCGAACCAGAGCTGCTAAGACCCTACTACACCTCCACGCGGTGATCCTGGATAACAAGCTGCAACAGAGCAGACTGGCTAAGTAGAAGGGATCGAAGACGGAGGGCAACCCGGTACTCAAAAATGCTTGCTGAAGTCGGATGGGTTGGACTGAAAGATGCAAATATCGCAGTCAAACTGTAAACCACGACACAACGCATTCCGTTCTCTGGACTACATTCTGCTACTTGCAAAGGCTTGGTAGCGGGAGATTGAGAACGAACAAAGAAGAAGACGAAGAAGAATCCCCTATTACCACACTGAACCCTCACATATGTGCATACTTCTCTGCAAAGCTCTCTGCCCCGTGTACTGTTTCATGCCTAGAATCTCCCTTCTCTTGTAACGCCATTACTGTCCCCCCTCACAACACATGTTGTCCAGTTGTACTCGTGCAGTATAAACCCACAACCATGTTGGCGGACATTCCTTGGCCTATTTGTGGGTTTTAGACAAGACAGACACCTGTCGTTCAGTTGTATCTCTATCTCTGTGCCCACTCTATAGTCTACTCTATCTCTGTACTCACTATATAGTCTACTCCGTGTCCACATACTCTGTCTCCGTGTCTATACTATGCTCTATCTCTGCATTTACTCTATACTCTACTTAATCTCTGTGTCCACTCTATACTATGCTCTAGCTCTGCGTTTACTCTATTCTGTACTCTATCTCTATGTCCACTCTATACACTACTCTATCTCTGTGTCCACTCTATGAACTGATTAGTATAGAAAAGGCAAGCGCATGGACATTATTATTAATGGGGGATTTCAAATTTCCAGAAGAAAAAAATATGGCAGAAGCACTTGTAGCGTCAAAGCCTTTTGTTGAGTGGATAAATGACAATATTTTTATTCAACTCTATCTCTGTGTTCACTTGATACTGTACTCTATGTTTTAAGTCTATCTATGTGTCCGCTCTATTTTATGTTATATATCTGTGCACGCTCTATTTTATGTTCTATCTTTGTGCCCGCTCTATATAGTACTCGATATATTAGTCCACGCTGCATACTACTGTATATTTGTATGCACTTTATCATGCTTATAAGTTGTGACTCGACACGTGTCATTTTTCTTGTGTGACATTATTGAAGTGTTTGCTGTTGTTTGGATGTGACGGTTATTCAGAATTTCCCGCATGGCAATGTGTCTCAGTGGCTAGAGTTGTCTTCGCTTTATCTCAATGTCTAGTTATCTTCCCTGTGTCTCAATGGTTAAAGTTATCTTCCCTGCGTCTCAGTGGTTAAAGTTATCTTCCCTATGTCTCAATGGTTAAAGTTATCTTCCCTGTGTCTCAATGGTTAGAGTTATTTTTCTTGAATCTCAGTGGCTATAGTTATCTTTCCTGTGACTCAGTGGCTAGAGTTGCTTTCCCTTTATCTCTGTGACTAGAGTTGTCTTCCTTTTATCTCAGTGGCTAGAGTAGTCTTCCCTTTATCCCAGTGGCTATAGTTATCTTCCCTGTGACTCAGTGGCGAGAGTTGTCTTCGCTTTATCTCAGAGGCTAGAGTTGCTTTTCCTTTATCTCAGTGGCTAGAGTTGTCTTCCCTTTATCTCAGTGGCTATAGTTATCTTCCTTGTGACTCAGTGGCTAGAGTTGTCTTCCCTTTATTTCAGTGACAAGAATTGTCTTCCCTTTATCTCAGTGGCTAGAGTTATCTATGATGTGTCTCAGTGGCTTTCCTCCAATTATTGTGCCTTCTTCATGTTTCTGTCCATGTCTTCCACTGTTTCCCGTCGTTTCTCGCTGTCTCTGCCTGTCACTCTCTGCCTCTATCAAACTCTCTGTTGTTCCTCTGTGTCTATGTTTATTCATCTGTCTATTTCTGGTTATCGTTCTATTATTATGTTTACCCCTGTCTATGCCTTTCTGTCTCGCTCTCTTTCCCATTCTCTCTCCCTTTCTCTCTCCCTCTCTCTCCCTCACTCTCACTCTCGCTCCCTTCCTTTCTCTCTCCCTCTCTCTCCCTCACTCTCACTCTCACTCCCTCCCTTTCTCTCTCCCTCTCTCTCCCTCACTCTCACTCTCGCTCCCTTCCTTTCTCTCTCCCTCTCTCTCCCTCACTCTCACTCTCACTCCCTCCCTTTCTCTCTCCCTCTCTCTCCCTCACTCTCACTCTCGCTCCCTTCCTTTCTCTCTCCCTCTCTCTCCCTCACTCTCACTCTCACTCCCTCCCTTTCTCTCTCTCAATATTACACTACCTCTGTTGATCGATTCCGATCTTCATGTCTCTCTGTTACTCCTTTTGTTCCTCCCTCCCTTTCAGGAGGCCTGTCTTTTGTTCTACAATCTATCTTTTAGTACCCTCCTTCAGTGATTGGTCCAAAACTTCATATCTCTTCTCCACCCTGTCCCAACCTCCCGTCCCAACCCCCCGTCCCGATTCCCCGTCGCAACCCCCGTCCCAACCTCCCGTCCCAACCCCCCGTCCCGATTCCCCGTCGCAACCCTCGTCCCTAACCCCCCGTCCTAACCTCTCATCCCAACCTCCCCGCCCCCCCCCCCCCGTCCCAACTACCCGTCCCAACTCCCCGCCTCAACCCCCCGTCCCAACTCCCCGTCCCAACCTCCCCGTATCGACCCCCCGTCCCAACCCCCCGTCCCAACTCCCCGCCTCAACCCCCCGTCCCAACTCCCCGTCTCAACCCTCCGTCCCAACTCCCCGTCTCGACCCCCCGTCCCAACCTCCCGTCCCGATTCCCCGTCGCAACCCCCGTCCCATCCTCCGTCCCAACCCCCCGTCCCGATTCCCCGTCTCGACCCCCCCGTCCCAACCCCCCGTCCCAACTCCCCGCCTCAACCCCCCCGTCCCAACCCCCCGCCTCAACCCGCCTGTCCCAACCCCTCGTCCCAACTCCCCGTCCCACCCCCCGTCCCATCTCCCCGCCTCAACCCCCCGTCCCATCTCCCCGCCTCAACCCCTTGTCCCAACTCCCCGTCTCAACCCCCCGTCCCCCGTCCCAACTCCCCGCCTCAACCCCCCCCCCCCCGTCCCAACTCCCCGTCCCCTAATGTTGCACTGAGAGAGATAGGAAGGTGTCCCAGAAGGCTGGCCATAAATGTTTGATGTGACCTCAGGCCACACACGGCAAGCAGCGGGGATGTCAGCCTCGTCCGATTCATCTACCCTTACCCTTCAACTCATCAATTATCTCTCATTGCATCACATACCTCTCCTGCTGGGTGGCAGCCCCTCCACCATCCACCCTCGTGAATATTTCATTATGACGTTCTTCTAGTTTAGATGGCGAGTACCCTCCTTGCTGGCGGCGGCGATGATGTGATAGAGGACCTCTTCGCAAACTGCATCATCTAATGAACACGGTGGAGTGAAGTTCGTTCACTCTCTTTCTCCCTTCCTCCTTCTATCCCTCCCTCTCTACCTCTTTCTTGCTCTCTCTATATTTCTTCTCCTCCCTCTCTTTCCCTCCCTCCCTCCCCTCTCTTACTCTCACCCCATCACCCCCCTTACTCTCCCTCTCTCTCCCCCACTCTCACCTCATGTCCGTGTCACCTCCTCACCCTCTCTATCCGCCGCTCTCTTTCATATTTGTATGCATATATAAATATACGGTAGTAGCATAGCAGACACTGCCATCGAGGATGAAGTGTTTGAGGTTTTGCTGCACCAGATCTCAGCTATTCTGAAGTAGGAGTCATCATTTCACTCTCACCTCCTCATCTTATCTTATCTTATCTTATATTATCTTATCTTATCTTATCTATCTTATCTTATCTTATCTTATCTTATCTTATCTTATCTTGTCTTGTCTGTCTGTCTGTCAATCTATCTTTCGGTCTGTCTGTCGGTCTGTCTGTCTGTCGATCTGTATGTCTGTCAGTTCGTCCATCTGTTTGTCTGTCTCTGTTTGTATGTCTGTCTATCCGCTCGACCGCCCGTATGTCTGTCTGTCCGTCTGCCTGCCTGTCTTCCTCTATATGTCTGTCGTCCGTCCGTCCGTCTGTCTGTCTGCCTTCCCGTCTGCCTCCCTATATCTGTTAGTCTGTCGTCCGCTCGTCCGTTCGTCTTTCTGTCTGCCTGTCTTACAAGACACACCGTGAAACTACATAAACTATTTGAGCAGGCCTAGCCGTCATAGAAGCCCAGGAAAGTTGCGATCTGATAAGTCTTGAGTAATGCCCCCTAGAAAATTCTGAAACCAAAATAAAAAATAAAAAATCAATATGGCTGCTTGGAAATAACGGTTCGAATTGCGCCAGAAATGTTGAAGATTTCTAAAGCATAGATGAAGCTCTTGGGCTGGTGATCTTGTGTATAAATGAGATCAATATAACATTGTTTTCTACCTGAACATGTATGTGTCTATGACTCTGCTTTTTGCCTCCTAGAGTGATTCTGAGGGAAATGGGAGGGGGTGGGGGGGGGGGGGGTGTATGATCCTGCATTTCATTTTGTGTCTGACATCTTTTGCGTCGTTTTAATGTCGCTTTTGCAAACTGTAGTTGTTATTGATAGAATCAGAGAGGTAGATGGCTCGCATGTCAAGGGAAAGGGACAGAGTTTGAGTCACGTTATCGACACGCTCTAGGCCACTAAGCTGTAAATGGGTGCTTAACTTACTGTTATGGAAAGAAAGACAGTGTGGTAAGGATGTCATCACCGTTATGAATGCGACGTGAACAATGAAGTTTTTAACACTTCCTCCCTGACAGGAGTATCTGAGACTTTTCTTACCCTGAGTAGTTATAGACAGTGTATCATAGTGATTCTTTGAGACTAGACATAATGAGGAGTCAGACCAATGTGGGCACTCATTTATCTGGGAGACTAGAGTCAGACCAATGTGGGACTGTCATTAATCTTGGACACTAGAGTCAGACCAATGTGGGACTGTCATTAATCTGGGACACTAGAGTCAGACCAATGTGGAACTGTCATTAATCTTGGACACTAGACATAATGATGAGTCAGACCAATGTGGGGCCCTCATTAATCTTGGACTCTAGAGTCAGACCAATGTGGGACTGTCATTAATCTTGGACACTAGAGTCAGACCAATGTGGGGCCCTCATTAATCTTGGACACTAGAGTCAGACCAATGTGGGACTGTCATTAATCTTGGACACTAGAGTCAGACCAATGTAGGACTGTCATTTATCTTGGACACTAGACAGAATGAGCAGTCAGACCAATGTGGGACCCTCATTAATCTTGGACACTAGAGTCAGACCAATGTGGGACCCTCATTAATCTTGGACACTAGACAGAATGAGGAGTCAGACCAATGTGGGACACTTATTAATCTTGGACACTAGAGTCAGACCAATATGGGGCCCTCATTAATCTTGGACACTAGAGTCAGACCAATGTGGGACTGTCATTAATCTTGGACACTAGAGTCAGACCAATGTAGGACTGTCATTAATCTTGGACACTAGACAGAATGAGGAGTCAGACCAATGTGGGACACTTATTAATCTTGGACACTAGAGTCAGACTAATGTGGGACCATCATTAATCTTGGACACTAGACAGAATGAGGAGTCAGACCAATGTGGGACACTTATTAATCTTGGACACTAGAGTCAGACCAATGTGGGACCCTCATTAATCTTGGACACTAGACAGAATGAGGAGTCAGACCAATGTGGGACCCTCATTAATCTGAGAGACAAGACACATAATGAGTTCCATACCCAGGTTGTTCTGGTGATAGTGTCAGGTTCACTTCTTAAGACACGACCGACGCAATTCCAGCGTCAATCTGTTTCGTTGGTACTCATATCTACTTGATTGACCGGGGCCAGACAGTAGCGAAGTGCTAGAATAGATAGGATATGCTGAGCTGCTCAAAACGGTTTTAAAGAATTACAGAAGCATCCTTTTGCATAAAACTGATGTGAGCAAAATTAGAAATTGAAATAGTAATGGTCATTTCAAGCGAAGTGTAAGCAAACATGTTAGCAAACGGGCGAAGCGGCAAAGTGAATGTATCAGATACTATTGAGAAGGTAAGGTAATTGCATCCAACCTAACAGAGTAGGAATCAGGTCAATTGGTTGCTAGGAGACAGTCATTGCGGCGCTTCTTTCTCCTCGCAGCCAACTAGCAAAAATTCGGCCGGCCTTTCCTGACTGATAATGTTGCATTCCAAACTCTCGAAGTGTGTTTCAAATGTTATTTCAATACAGTTTTGCTTAGTTTTGTGATTGCGATTTGATCTCGTGTGAACCGAGATTGACTGGGATTGACATGTAAGTCACCGGCGGATTTTCCTCTGTCAAAAGAATATGAAACAAAGGAGGCCCATCTCTCCACAGATCTAGCGACATAAGTGGACTGAAGATAGATAGGTTGGTAAAAGAGAAGCTGATCTATATTTTATTTCAAAAATGAAACAAAGAAACTTAGAACTGATACACAAGAAAACGTAGACAACTGTGCAGAAGTACGTCCACAGCATGGGGTTTCGAATAACTCAATCAGAACAAATTCCAAGCACTTTTAAATATTATTCCGACATCGTTAAGTGGGCCCTTTATGTTCATGACTCAGTTTTTTGGGGGGAAGTGACATTGTTTTGGTCTGTTGGCATGGGGGCAGTGACATTGTTTGGTCTGTTGGTATGGGGGCAGTGACATTATTTGGTCTGTTGGTATGGGGGCAGTAACATTGTTTGGTCTGTTGGTATGGGGGCAGTGACATTGTTTGGTCTGTTGGCATGGGGGCAGTGAAATTGTTTGGTCTGTTGGTTTGGGGGCAGTGACATTGTTTGGTCTGTTGGTATGGGGGCAGTGACATTGTTTGGTCTGTTGGAATGGGGGCAGTGACATTGTTTGGTCTGTTGGCATGGGGGCAGTGAAATTGTTTGGTCTCTTGGTATGGGGGCAGTGACATTGTTTGGTCTGTTGGTATGGGGGCAGTGACATTGTTTGGTCTGTTGGAATGGGGGCAGTGACATTGTTTGGTCTGTTGGCATGGGGGCAGTGAAATTGTTTGGTCTCTTGGTATGGGGGCAGTGACATTGTTTGGTCTGTTGGTATGGGGGCAGTGACATTGTTTGGTCTGTTGGAATAGGGGCAGTGACATTGTTTGGTCTGTTGGAATGGAGGCAGTGACATTGTTTGGTCTGTTGGAATGGAGGCAGTGACATTGTTTGGTATTTTGGCATGGGAACGGTGACATTGTGTGTGGATGTGTGCTTGTGTGTGTGGATGTGTACGTGGGTATGTGTGTTGGTGTTTATGTATGCTCTTGTGTCCGTTTGTGTAAATATGCGCGTGTGTGCATGTATGTGTGAGACGCGCACGCGCATGGCGCTAATGCTTGCCCTCGCGTATGTGTGAGTTTTTTTTGGTTTTGTTTCTGACCACAGGCCTGTTTGTGGTACGTGAGTTTTGAATTGAATGATTTTTCTATGTTACGCTATACCTGATAACTATAGGCAGTCCTTTTAGTTTCTTTTTCTTCTTCTTCTTCTTCTTCTTCTTCTTCTTCTTCATCATCTTTGTTCTCAATCTCTCACTACCAAGCCTCGAACAGTACTTTGTAAGTAGTAGGATTTAGTCCGGAGAACGAAGTGTATCGTGTTGCTAGTTTACAGATTGGCTGCGATATTTGCACCTTTCCGTCCGACACATCCGTCATAGGCAGAAGACATGTTTTGAGTACCGGTCTAGCCTGGGATTCCATCTCTTTAGCCAGTCTGCTCTGTGGCAGCCTGGTACCCATGATCACCGCGTGCTGTAGAAGGGTCTTGGCAGCTCTGGTTCGCTGGTCCTGAAACTAGAAGTCAACTTTGGATCCATGACCGCTGCAGCTCATGTACAGCTTAGCATGTTGATCCCCCTTTTGGATTAATTAATGTTGTTCTTGTAAATGGGATGCACTACTGATTCAGCTACAGACAGTCCTTTTGGTTTAATTATGTTGTTATTGAAGTGATACACCGGTCACGTTCAGTGAGAAACGATCCAACGACTCTCTGAAAGTAAATAGGATCAGTTTCCTCTTAGATGCTACCTTATACCAGCTGTTTGCTCCAAGCCGCTCAGCCTGGCGCACTGCATTCCCACATGGTACTTGCATCAACGAGGAGAGGTGCATCGTGGCCGCGTTCTAGTAGCGAGCTGCACAAAATGACAGTATGGGAGGCGACCATTTACTGACGCTGTCTAAGAGTGCCCCACACGCAGTAAAGTTTTTCGCGCTAGTATCGGACTGTAGTCATATGTAGACATATGACGTCACATCTGAATACACTTGTCTGATATTGTCGTGATCTTCGCTTGCCACAGACAACTATTATTACTATTTGTACGAGATATATTGCTCTAGCCGTATTGTCTTGCCATTGGTCTGCTGGTGAGTGCGTTTTCATTTCTTTGTAGGAAACTTATAAAACGCTTCAACATTGTAGCGGTCAAGGCCAGAAAGATACCAGAATACAGTTTTACAACAATCACAATTTGGTTTGTCATAAGCATCTGTTTTATTGTTGATATGGCTTTTATCATTACATACAAATGTCACGTGGACGCGTAAATAGTTGACGCAGTGTCGTTTCTGACAGTTGCTACGGCTTGGCAATGTGTGTACTGACTTTCTAGCCTATCTTTGAACGTGACAGATCCTTGGAGATTTAATCGAACACTAGAATGCAGTGTTTTGTGTATATTGTTAAATCTTAATGCTAAATAACCCGTGAAATAATCAGCAACCAGACTTTTGGGACAATTTAAGAATCCGTTTCACATTTAGTCCTGGCGGAAGTAGAACGTGTTAAGTGAATGTAGATTATCTCTGGAAAGGGTTATGTTTCCATGACGACAAGAACATGATGACGTAATACGCTGACCTTGACCTGTGCAGAATTTGGAAGCCGAGACTTGGTGCCCAGCTGTGTCGCAAACATGGGCGCCAAACTGTCGAGACTTGCTGACTCCATTGCCATGAGAACACGACGGTCGTCATCTATAGATGCTGACCAGGCATCACGCGAGGAATCGGATGAAACCGTTGGTGCGTAAAGCTTATCTGTTAAGGTTAATTAAGGGTAAAGAGAATGTGAGTCCCGAGGGCGACGCTTGGTAATGGTTGGAACCACAAGTGCCCTGGGACACAGTCCTACGGCAGCAGAGTTTATATCAACATACAGATCAAACTTAATGACCCTAATGTGTTGGCTAAGATATGTAGCAACAATTACTACTATCATATAGTTATGTAACATTAGAGTTAGTTATGCAAACATTATAGTTTGCTGTGTAACATTCAAGTTTGTTATGTAACAATAGAGCTAGTTTTGTAATATTTATTAAAGTCTGAATCATTATAATTAGTTATGTATCATTTACGTTAGTTATGTAATACAACATTACAGTTAGTTATGTTATATTAGCGTTAGTAATATGACATTATAGTTAGTTGTGTAACATTTAATTGCATTAAGTAACATTATAGTAGAACAGCATTATATTATGTTATGTAACATTAATTAGTTATGTAAAATGAGAGAGTCAGTTAAGTAACATTAGCGTTAGTTATGTAAAATTAGAAGTAGTTGTGAAGCATTAAAGTTAGTTATATAATATTAGAATTAGTCACGAAACATTACAGACTATAACATCTTGTATATTAAATTAGGGTTATATTCCATAGTTACCAACAATGTCGCCCAAGGAAGACGATACACTCCACCTGGAGCCTAATTGCACAGGTGAACGAAGATGTTGCTAACTATTTACTAACAATGTCCCCAGAGTTGTACGTGGAGGAGAGAATAAGGCCACTGTAACCTAAAAAACGTGCCACAATAGGCGACTAAAGAAGAGTTTTGCATAGGCTTAGCAAGCTCATCATGTCACAGGAAGGGTTAGAGAAACTACGACTGTAGCCAGGCTCTCGTACGGGCTACCATTTTAGCCATGCTCTCATACAGGCTACTACTATAGCCAGGCTCTCGTACGGGCTACCATTTTAGCATTGCTCTCATACAGGCTACTACTATAGCCAGGCTCTCGTACGGGCTACCATATTAGCCGGGCTCTCATACAAGCTACCACTGTAGCCACTATCTCGTACCGGCATCCATATTAACCGGGCCCTCATTCAGACTACCACAGTAGCCGGGCTTTCATACGGGCTACAAACTGTAGCCAGACTAATACAACCACAATAGCCGGGATCTCTTACAAGTTGCGACTGAAAGCATGTTCTTAAGCAGCAACCAAAGTAGCCCTGCTCTCTCACAGGCTACCTCTGTAGCCATGCATGTTCTACCACAGTTTTTACTCTTTGTTTGTATTCATTTATGCTAGTTTGTATTTGTCAGTTTGCCAGAATGACGTTCTGTCAGTTTGCATGCGTCTGTCAATTTGTCCGTCCGTCAGCTTGTTAGTATGTCAGTTTGTCAATCTGCCTGTCAGTTTGTCCGCATGTCAGTGTTTTTGTTTGTCAACTTATCCGTCTGTCAGTTTGTCGGTTAATGGGTTTGTCTATCTATCAGTTTGTTTGTTTGTCGATATATCCGTCTACATTTTTTCGTTCAATCAGTTTGTCTGTCAGTCATTTTGTCGGTCTGTTAGTTTGTCAATTTGTCAGTCTGTTGGTCTGTCCGTCTATCTGTCAGTCAATTTGCCCGTCTATCAGTGTATGCATCTATCAAATTGTCTGTCTGTCAATGTGTCGGTCTGTAAATTCGTCTGTTTGTCAGTTTATCCGTTAGTCAATGTGTCGGTCTATAAGTTTGTCTGTCTGTTAGTTTGTCCGTTGGTCAA
The DNA here is from genome assembly GCA_036924085.1 of Ariolimax columbianus. Classification (NCBI taxonomy): domain Eukaryota; kingdom Metazoa; phylum Mollusca; class Gastropoda; order Stylommatophora; family Arionidae; genus Ariolimax; species Ariolimax columbianus. The sequence continues at coordinate 4,359,273 of JAVGWX010000019.1, read as the reverse complement.
TGCGTCAGTTTGACAGTTTGTCGGACCAGTCAATTTGTCCGTGTGTCAATTTGTCGGTTTGTCTGTTTGTTAATTTGTCAAATTGTCTGTCGGTCCCTGCTTTTCAGTGTGTCATCCTGTCTGAGTATCAGTCTGTCAGAGAGTCAGTCTGCCATGCTGTTCGTCTGTCAGTTTCTCAGTCTTTTACTTTGCATTTGATCCAAGGTCAAAGGTTTGGTTTAGAAGTCTGTTGTTTAAACGTTTTGGTATATTTCGTGTGCGAGTGAACTCCCTCCACTTCGATTGACCAGTTAACATAATTAAAATCGTCCCCTCAACTCTGGTTCATGATATTCATTTAGGTTTTCGTAATTCTCTTGTAAGTTATTTTTGGAAGTTATTTCTGCGTTCTGTGTTCTGATGCTTCTGGAACATGGCACATGGCATATATAATGTGTATGTAACGGTCTGTAAAGAGCAGCACAGATGGCGCCTAACTGGCTTCAAGTCTCTCCCGCTACGCAGAAAGTTCTTCTCTCGTCTACACCCGTCTCTCACCAGAGCTGGGACCTGCACAGGGGCATCCGCCTCTGTAGAGGTACAGGTCGACTGGCTACACTCGTATCTCACTAGAGCTGGTACCTGCGCAGAGGCATCGGTAAAGATCGACTTAGACTAAGATGCCAAGTTTCCATGAGACACCAAACTCGGTTTGAGTGTACCTCTGGAACAAATACTTTTAAAAAGGCTGGCCTGGACTAAGATGTTCTCATTTGGTGTCGTTTGTCCCAAACGAAGAGAATGTGATCGATATATAGGTGCTGTTGAACCGTGTCTGGGCAAAATTGTGGATCATCAAACCACATTTAACTCCCCATGGTGTCTGAATACAGCCCCAGTGATTGTCCGTCACTTCATTGAGCTCTGTTGGAGAAGAAATTTGGAATAGCACACACGAAGCCAGGCCTCTTTCATATTCATATTTTTGTGATCCTCATGAAAACCCAGTTTAGGATTATTTGATTAATGCATCGTATATGGACTATTGATTCTAGAGCTTTCATTGATATCAATAAGGCTACAACCACATCCTGCAGGGCGTGGACTAGGCCATTAAGTTAAACAACCTTAGCTATGCTCAAAATATTCAAGGCAGTGAAACATGGATTCATATAACTTAACAACGTCTTTATACTGGTTTAGAAAACTCTGCAGAGTGTGTATACAACCAGTTTCTTGGAGGGGGGTTTTTACAGATGTGCGAGACCATCTTGATAGACTCAAACACTAAGTAGACCCGCAGCCAGTTAGGGGCCAGCTATAGCTGCTCTTAACAAACCACCTGGGAAAGGGTACAAATAACTTGGGTAGAATTTAAATTGGAATTTTTTGTCTGGGCAGCGACGGTTAAGCCTTTTATGTTAGTTATGTAATGTGTCATGTGAGTTATGTAATGTGTTATGTTAGTTATGTAATGTGTCATGTGAGTTATGTAATGTGTTATGTTAGTTATGTAATGTGTACTTGATAAAGATGGTTCGATCGAAACGGGGTACCTATGTTAATTTATCTGTGTACAATTTATTTATAAAGTATGTATGTGCCTTCACCATAGAAACGTTAGACATGTACACACATATGTACATATTCTTTCATTGAAACGTTCAATCGATTCAATTACGTTTGTGAAAAAAATCACTATCGGTTTTATTACAAGTTTGCTCGCTTTGCGAATGTAGCTGTCTGCCATTATCTACATCTTACTCTGGGGGTACCATCCCAGCGTGGGCTTCATGGCAAAGTATAGCAGGGCCGCGTGCATCCGCCCACCCCCGTCCGCCGTTTCACCGATGCTTTAAATAGAATTTCTGTCAAGTGTAGTGCCCCCACCAGGCCGCACGCTGTCCAGACACACTGCGGTGCTAACCTAATTAGCTCCCTGGTCTCGTGGGCGCGTGCATCAATTGATCGTATGATTACTGTTGGCGGAAAAGTGATCACGTGATCTAGATAGCTCTGGAAGGGGTGTGGTGTTAAAAAAATTTGAAGTGATACAACATGCAGTATTCAGAGAGAGAGAGAGAGAGAGAGAGAGAGAGAGAGAGAGAGAGAGAGAGAGAAAGAGGTAAGGATAAGGACAGAGAGAATGTAAATCGGGTGAGAAAATACAGTTAGGAAGGAATGCTGAAGACAACATGTAAGAGAGGCAGGTTGTGAAGGAGAAATAGGGATAGATAGAGGGAATTGAAGAAGATAGGAACACATGCAGGACGGGGTAATATGGAGTGCGGGCAAAGAGGGTGAATGGAGGTAGGGAGGGTGAGTGGAGGTAGGGAGGATGGATGGAGGTAGGGAGGGTGAGTGGAGGTAGGGAGGGTGAGTGGAGGTAGGGAGGATGAGTGGAGGTAGGGAGGGGGAGTGGAGGTAGGGAGGATGAGTGGAGGTAGGGAGGATGGATGGAGGTAGGGAGGGTGAGTGGAGGTAGGGAGGGTGAGTGGAGGTAGGGAGGGTGAGTGGAAGTAGGGAGGGCGAGTGGAGGTAGGGAGGGTGAGTGGAGGTAGGGAGGGCAAGTGGAGATAGGGAGGGTGAGTGGAGGTAGGGAGGGCGAGTGGAGGTAGGGAGGGTGAGTGGAGGTAGGGAGGGCAAGTGGAGATAGGGAGGGTGAGTGGAGGTAGGGAGGGCTAGTGGAGATAGGGAGGGCGAGTGGTGAGAATGAAAAGAGGCATGATAGGAAGGGCATGAAGTGAAGATGGAGAAGCAAGAAAATGTGAGAGACAGAAAGAGGAGGTAGATACATCGACTGGGTGAGGGATAGGGTTGACGCACACATAGAGAGAGAGAGAATAGACACAGAGAGAAAGGGGAAAGCAGAAAGAGAGGAACAGATAGAGAGAGAGAGAGAGGGACAAATAGAGCGAGAGAGAGAGAGATATTAGAAACACGGAAGAAGATTAGTTACAGATAACTTCTCTACATTCCTCACTTTATTGTTTATATGTCATATCCATTCTTCCCTCTCTCTCGTTCTTTGCTTCCCATCGCCAGGATCGTTCCCTTTGGCACTAGGTTTCCAAGACACGTCTTGCCGAGACACGGCCGACGAATTGTGTGTCTTGATAATTTATGTCCACTTTACGTATACACTTGGAAGAGGTCCCGACTAAGCACTGGGGAACATTCCAGATATGTGCACCAACTTCCTAGGATCAATGACTGCTTATTGCACGCTTCAGTCTATCGAGCTGTAAATGGGTACACGATTTTATGTTGGGAGAAAAAAGGCAGAGATAACGTTATCAAGTCAACCCAGCTTAACACAAGAGATTACCTAGTACATTTGTGGGTGGGGAGGTGGAAAGGGGGGGGGGGCTGAGCTCTAACACTTCATTTCAGACGGCAGCCTAGAATGAGGTTTGCTTGTTGTTGCTAGTGTCACTAGTAGTGCAGTTAGGTACTTTTGTAGACTTTCTTTGGTGGTGGGTTGCAGTGGCTCTCCTCACAGTCCGAGGTGTGCTTCAGAAGGTGTATAAGGGTTCTCCTGGTTTTAGTGCAATTAGAGGCTCACCAGTAAGCTTCCCACTACGGAGATCACGATCCAGACTGTCAGGGAACAGGCTGTTTTCAGAAATTGGAAACTGCTTGGAAATTAAGGTTGGTCTTGATCAGTATGATTCACCTGACCCTGACAAACGTAGTCTGATCAGTATGATTCACCTGACCCTGACAAACGTAGTCTGATCAGTATGATTCACCTGACCCTGACAAACGTAGTCTGATCAGTATGATTCACCTGACCCTGACAAACGTAGTCGGATCAGTATGATTCACCTGACCCTGACAAACGTAGTCTGATCAGTATGATTCACCTGACCCTGACAAACGTAGTCTGATCAGTATGATTCACCTGACCCTGACAAACGTAGTCTGATCAGTATGATTCACCTGACCCTGACAAACATAGTCCGATCAGTATGATTCACCTGACCCTGACAAACGTAGGCTGAACAGTATGATTCACCTGACCCTGACAAACATAGTCCGATCAGTATGATTCACCTGCCGCTGACAAACGTAGTCTGATCAGTATGATTCACCTGACCCTGCCTAAAACAATCTGATCAGCATGTTTTGCCTAATAAGACGTTAGTCTCCTATCCCCCTGCTTATTCATTTACTGGCCACCCATCCTGTAGACGTGTGGGTTCCTGTTCGTTACCAGTTGGTTCCATCCATTCATCTGTTTGTTTGTTTGCGTTTACAGAGACAGGCCATGACCCAGCAGTTCATGGAGCCAAGCTTGAGGACAGGAACTACAACAACGAAGCCTACCAGGTAACCATGTCTGCGTGATCATGTCTGCGTGACCATGTCTGCATGACCATGTTTACGGGACCATATCTGCGTGACCATGTATGCGTGACCATGTCTGCATGAACATGTCTGCGCGACCATGCCTGCGTGACCATGTCTACGAGACAATGTCTGCGTGACCATGTCTATACGACCATGTCTGCATGACCATGTATGCGTGCCCATGTCTGCGTGACCATGTCTGCATGACCATGTCTGCGTTGCCATGTTTGCGTGACCATGTCTACATGACCATGTCTGCGCGACCATGTCTACGTGACCATGTCTGCATGACCATGTTTGCGCGACCATGTCTGCGTGGCCATGTCTGCCTGACCATGTCTGCATGGCCATGTTTGCGTGATTATTTCTGCGTGGCCATGTTTAGGGGACCATGTCTGCATGACCATGTCTGCGTGACCCTGTCTACGTGACCATCTTTACATGACCATGTCTGCGTGACCATGTCTGCGCGATCATGTCTACGTGACCATGTCTGCATGGTCATGTTTGCACGACCATGTCTGCGTGGCCATGTTTGCGTGACCATGTCTGCATGACCATGTCTGCGCGACCATGTCTGTGTGACCATGTCTGCACTACCATGTCTACGGAACCATGTCTGCATGACCATGTCTATGTGACCATGTCTGCGTGACTATGTCTGCGTGACTATGTCTGCGTGACCATGTCTACGTGAATATATCTGGGTGACCATATTTGCGTGACCATGTCTCTGCCACAGTGTCTCGGCTTCGTTCTGTCCTTGCCGGCTTAGTTTCTCTCCTACTATCTGAAGTATATCTTTACTTGTTTCCTCACTTAAAGGTCTACATTCCCATGGATGCATTGTATAGCACACGGGCCTTTAAAACGACACATCGACTATGTAACAGAAAGAGCGGTCTTCACTAGGACTCGAAGAAGAGTAATTCAGGCGATACGCGGAGAGATGCAAGATTCCTGGATCAGCAATCGGGCAGTCGAGATCAAGGCGTTCATTGTGTGACCCACTTTTAAACGGCTCTACACGGCACTGAAAACACTTATGGTTCACAGCCTTCTGGTAACTCCAGTTCGCAACGCCGATGGATTGCTGATAACAAAGAAAGCTCATATCCTCGACAGGTGGGCAGAACATATCTGCAACATACTTAACAGTCGATCATCCACAAATGAAGTGGTATTCCACCGTATGCCCCAGGTGTAAATAATAATGGCTATAAAAGAAATCATCGCTGAAGATGAAGTAGGCAAGGTCATCAAAGCTATTTTTCATGAGAGGATCCCTGGAGCTGACACGTTACCAAACAGAACTGTAGCGGTAACATATCTCATCAGAAAGCTGACTGGTCTCTTCTCCTCCATATGGGCTCGGGGATTATTCTCACCAGAAGTGAAGGATGTGTTGATATTACATTAAAGCAAATCCCAGTCTGCCTGTCTCTGACCGCCTGGTAGCTTGTTTCATCCATTACAATATTTATTGACGATGCTAAATAAACACTACCGAGCCATGATTGAAAATATCAGCCATGCAGATAGCACAAGACAGAGGATTGCACCTCCCGATGTCTTCTGACGAGATAAGTGGATAAGGCAATGCAACACGATGCTAAAAACGCAGCCATTTAACCTTATATGAAGCATCTCGTAGTTGCCCCCTAGTCGTCATGCCCTTGACTTGCCACTGGGGTCGGGCGGCACGAGACGAGAGAGTGAGGATAAAAAGTAACGCAGTTAATCCTTACTAAAAATATCGCTAGCAAAATAAATTAGGCCATCATCGTCTACGATGGACGGCGGCCTTTGCCTTTTGAAGTCTCTTAATGACATTTAAGTGGGTCACAGTTGTACACTTCACCATTCGGTGTCAGTTGAACTCTCGTCACTTGCTCCATTTATAGTAGAAGTATCTGAGATATGTTATCAAAGAGGAACTCAGGACGGAAAGAATAATCCACGGATACATGTCAGCATTTCGTAAAACACGGCTAAAGTGGGATGTGCTTGGGTCTGGCAACCTCATTATGTTAAAAAAAAGAACGTTGCATTTGTGATGAGCCATTGCAGAAACTCGAATACAACCTTCCTATAAATGGACGAAATGCAGTAAAGCCAAGTGCCTCTCTGGAATGTCAAGTTGAATGGCTTTATATGTGTAGGAACATGCTTCCTTTCAAAGTGACCAGCTGTGATGAGGGTCTACGCTTCACCTTAGGACGGAGAGATGAGTGAGGAAGGAATCTCCGGTCGGCCGTGGGGCACATCAGGCAATTTGTCATCAGGGCTCGTAGCGATAACAGCCCATGGCGCGTCGGTTGATGTGAGAGTCGTAGGCAGAACGCAGGGTAGGTAGAGTTGAGGTGAGTGTTTTAGCCAAGAGTTGAGCGGGCGGGCCCCTGGAAGACTGCATGACGAGATCGCTCTTTTCCTGCGCAGATTTCCTGGACCGGGTGTAACAGCTGTCGGGACTGGTGTCATCAGAGAGGCGGGCCACATAGCTGGGGAAAGCGAGGCACCTACATAGCTGGGGAAGGAGTGGTTGGCCACATGGCTGGGGAAAGAGAGGCGGACTACATAAATGGGAAAAGAGAGACGGGCCACATTTGCTGGGGAAAGAGAGGCGGGCCACATAGCTGGGGAAAGAGAAGCGGCCACATAGCTGGGGAAAGAGAAGCGGGCCACATAGCTGGGGAAAGAGAAGCGGGCCACATAGCTGGGGAAAGAGAAGCGGGCCACATAGCTGGGGAAAGAGGCGGGCCACATAGCTGGGGAAAGAGAGGTGGCGCCGGTTCAGCGGTAAGAAATACTAGTTAACTGTGTCCGTGTGGCAGACCTGGGTGTTGGTGACTCTCGCCTGAGAACTACAAGGATACGTCGTTTGTTGAGCGGTGGAAGGCCGCGCGGCGCACCAGTTCAATGCAAGACTATCCAGGCTTCAGTGCCGTACAAGAGCATTGGATTGACAAGATGTGTAGAGGCATAGCTTGGTTTCCATGCAGTCTCTGGTAAGTACTGACACTGTCCAAAGAGTTCATAGTTGACGCAGCAAGACCAACCCTCCGAGTAATGTCCGTCTGTCTGCTGACCACGTTGTTGAAGTCCTCGATGGGATTGACTTGACTGCAGTGTTACCGGGGGCTGAAAATAGTGCAAAATGTAGGCGAAAAAAGAGGGTTTATCGTATAGCCGTCTCTCAATTAGTGGATACAATGAGTCAGAAAAGATGAAAGGTAGATCTTAGCACTCCATTGTAGAAGTGGAGTGATCATGTCAGGTCAAGTATGTGTGGGTGCCGTCACGGGCAGACGTCAGTATAACAGACCACCAACTTAATATCTAGACATCACTGGTCACTTGCACCATTTAACGTTACCTTTCCGAATAGCCAAGTTATCCGCCTTCCTTTAATTATTTCCCCTTTCACATGAAAACAAATGAAACACTAAAAACGGAATCTTTCATAATAAAAACATGATTTATCATCTATTGCATAATCTAGTTGTACATACCATTGATCTTCTAATCTAACACACACACACACACACACACACACATACACACACACACACACACACACACACACACCTGACACTGTCCCACCAGACATGAACTGTCCGCTCCGACAATCCCAGCCGTTTTGTTACCATGGCATTGGTGGATGTGTCTGTGCCACAACAGGACGAAACAGACAATAAAGACCTAAATGTGTGCATTTTCCGCCATGATGCCCCTGAATGGGGCATGGGATGTCTCACTGGGGAGAAAACAATATCATTACTACAGCTCCGTGTGTGTCGTAAAAAGTGACTAAAGAGAGTTGTAAACGGGACTAGTAACCTCAATGTATAAAACACATTATTGCAGAAACCACTATTGTAGAAGCAGGCAAAGTCTTTGGCGCAGGCTTTATAAAAGAGGTAGACTATTAGTAGTTGCTCTTACACTCTCGTTGGAGGGGAAGAGAGACAAGAATACAAGAAGATGTTGCTTAATGACCATTTAGATCTTTCTAGTGCTCAAGTCAATTGATAAAATGTTAGGCCATCGCCAGATTTTCGACCAGCTTACCTCCATGATGGCACCCGGTTCTCTTTACTCCCTTCCTATCCACAAGAAAATGTTGGTTTACCTGTATGAGGTTTTGTTTTAAGGGCTCTCTATCAAATTCAGCAGATCCTGTATGAGCAATGTTCTGAGTGCCTGTCGCAAAGATCTACATCTTAAGACATGCTCAGTGTGACAATATTCATATTCTGCTCTCTGAGACATTCAGAGACTTCTAGGACAGCAGCCCTCTATCAGAGTGGGTCCGGTATCAGCCACACAGATAATTCTCATTTCCAACCGCACGGCTAATTCTCATTTCCAGCCACAGAACCAGTTCTCCATACCAAACCACACAACCAGTTCTCCATACCAACAACACAACCAGTTCTCCATACCAACCACACAACCAGTTCTCCACACCAACAACAGAACCAGTTCTCCATACCAACAACAGAACCAGTTCTCCATACCAACAACAGAACCAGTTCTCCATACCAACAACAGAACCAATTCTCCATACCAACAACAGAACCAGTTCTCCATACCAACAACACAACCAGTTCTCCATACCAACAACACAGCCAGCTGACAATGCTACCGGATCGCATGAAACACAATTACAATTTGTGATCGTCTCCAGATTAATTGATTATAGCATGCGGGTTGTTCTTGTCTAAACTTCTCGGACCGAGTGTTTTTACACTTCACGATTTATCACTGGCATCAAGTAGTAGTTCTTATTTTCCTGAAGAAGGTCATGCCAACCTAGGTCCTCATAGTTTTAGTGCAATGCAAGGCTTCTCGGCAGGCGCACCAATGACAGTGTCTGCCTCCACCTTGTTGATCAGGCTGCTGTAACACATACCGTTTCTAGATGCGTGATGTGGAGGTGAGGTGATGTCTACATGATAATATGTTGCCCTGACCTTTACCTTATGTTCAGCACCCATTCCGAAGGTTACTTCATCAATTTATGAGGACTAATACTGAGGAGGAAGACTGGCTCTTCGTCGCTGATCACCCTCGTCATGTACGAGTGGCCATGACAAACCTAGTCTTAACATTGAGGCAACAGGCGACGAATGTCCTCAGCACGGACACCGATCTATTATGGGTTATATAGTGCTGGGACTACTATAATTAGTTTGGGACACTTGTGTCCTGTTACTGCTAGATGCCCACTTGTCATGGGCCAGTCACGTGACAGATAATTACAAATGGCAGACAATACTGTTAGTGCTTGCATGAAACAGCGTGTTGTGATGAAGTTTGTCGTGAAAGAAGAAGCAAAACCTGCGGTGTACTTCAACCGGTGTACAATGATGAGACACTCAGCCGCATTATGACATTTGAATGGTGTAAATGTTTTAGAGATGACCGTACATCCGTGAGTAATGATCCAGGCGGTGGTGGCACTCAGCCCGCCACAGTCATTCCTGATAATATCCAGGTTATACAACGCCTTATCCTGGAAAATCGACGCATAGCCTGTCGTGGCATTGCACAGGAAGCAAGTTTTTCTCTGGGTACGATGAACACTATTATTCATGAACATTTGCATTTTCACAAGGTTAGTGCACGTTGGGTGCCAAGACAGCGTTCCCCTTTTAACCAGCAGAGAAGAGTTCAAGCCTGCACTGAATTGACACGAGAAGGCATGCTGATTTTTTGATCGCTTCATTACATGTGACTAAACCTCAGCGCATAATTGATATACCTGAATCCAAACGACCATTCAAGCAATAGAAGCATAAGCAATAAATGTCGGACAATTGCGCCTGAAGGTAAAGTGATGGCAAGTGTTTTCCGTGAAAAACTTGGCATCAGTCATGTTGATTGTCTGGTCCGTGGTGCCAATATCAACAGTAAACAGTGTATACACATTTTGAGGCATGTGGAAACTCATCTGCGGAAAAAAAACTGTCTTATCTGATCACAAAGGGCGTACTGCTCCTGCAAGATAACGTTCGACCTCATACAGCTCACTGCACTATGTGCCATCTGCAGCAGCTCGTTTGGGAGGTATTGCCACATCCACCTGACAGCCCAGACCTCGCGTCAAACTATTTCCACATGTTCGAACTCCTAAATGAATTTCTGGGAGGTCAGCGCTAGAATAAGTGCAGAAACGTTGCAGGAGATTATATTTTAAAAAAAAGACATTTTGGCTTATCCCCTTTTTGTTGCCTTACAAAAACAAAAAAAAAGTCCGCTTGACTTAACGTCCCTTGCTTGTTGCCATTCTTCAAGTATGTCCACCTCAGATTCAGTGTGCCCTAGAAGTTACTAGAAGTCTATGTCATTTTATCTGTTTAGTTATACTCCAACGTTTCTTGTTTGTGTGTTGAAAACTACTGTTTCCCCTGAGCAGCTTTAGATTGGAGTTGTTCTCCAATTTCTGGGAGTATGTTTCCTCAAATATATTTGTCCCCCTAATTCTACAACCCGGCTTACTTTACGGTGACACGTATATATCTACAACCCGACTTACTTCACGGTGACACGTATATATCTACAACCCGGCTTACTTTACCTTGACACGATCAATTTGTTTGTAGGTTATGCTGTTGCTTTTTTCATTAGAAAACGTTCGTTCTTCTGTGTTTTGCGCATATTGACCAAACCATGCTACGGATTTCAGCACGCATTTCTGTAAAGATTTGTTTCACATTATGGTACGGATTTCCTGTTTTTAGAATCTGAGCCTGCGAAGTTTGAGATGTGAACCGTGTAACTAAACGTTTGGACATGCCTCTCTTATTCCCCCCCCCCCCCCCCCCCCTATTTCACTATAGGGCGTGCCATTTGATATTGATGCAGGACCTCGCCACTACAGGCTGCTTGTTGGCAATAATCACTAGCTCTCTTCTAGAGCCCGATTTTCTGATGGCGTCAAATAAAGTAGGGATACGTGTCTCAATGTGGGACTTGGATCATTGACCTTGTCTTTACGCTGGACAGCTTACGGTGTGAGTCTAGAGTCATCGACCTTGTCTACGTGTGAGTCTAGAGTCATCGACCTTGTCTACCTGTGAGTCTAGAGTGATCGACCTTGTCTACTTGTGAGTCTAGAGTCACCGACCTTGTCTACTTGTGAGTCTAGAGTGATCGACCTTGTCTATGTGTGAGTCTAGAGTCATCGACCTTGTCTACGTGTGAGTCTAGAGTAATTGACCTTGTCTACGTGTGAGTCTAGAGTCATCGACCTTGTCTATGTGTGAGTCTAGAGTCATCGACCTTGTCTACGTGTGAGTCTAGAGTCATCGACCTTGTCTACGTGTGAGTCTAGAGTCACCGTATTGTCTACTTGTGAGCCTAGAGTCACCGACCTTATCTACGTGTGAGTCTAGAGTCACCGACCTTGTCTACGTGTGAGTCTAGAGTTACCGACCTTTTCTATGTGTGAGTCTAGAGTCATCGACATTGTCTACGTGTGAGTCTAGAGTCACCGACATTGTCTACGTGTGAGCTTAGAGTCACCGACCTTGTTTACGTGTGAGCCTAGAGTCATTGACCTTGTCTACGTGTGAGTCTAGAGTCATCGACCTTGTCTACGTGTGAGTCTAGAGTCATCGACCTTGTCTACGCGTGAGTCTAGAGTCACCGACCTTGTCTACGTGTGAGTCTAGAGTCACCGAGCTTGTCTACGTGCGAGCCTGGAGTCATCGACCTTGTCTACGTGTGGGTCTAGAGTCATAGTCATTGTTCTCTGGTGGGTTTCCAGTATTTAACCGTGTCCTGTTGTCCCTAGATCAATTAGTTTGTCCTTATCCGGGCCGTGCTCCATCAACTAAATGTCCTGTGGCCTATGAACCAAAAGACATGCGACCACAGAACATCAATATTGGCTACGCATCCTTGGACGAACGACCTTAAACACATTAGACTCCTGGGGTATTAATCATGTCCGCGCCAGGTACTGGCTACCCATCTTTTCTGCATGCGGTTCCGGGACAATCGGAATTGACCCCTCATTGTTGTTGACGGCTCGACCTTATCCACTTCTCATACACTTGTTAGACCAGTGACCATGTCCTCACGCGGCCTTTAAGCCTATTGGCCATGACGTCATGGGGTTCTAGGAATTGTTTCAGCTTGAAATCTCATTAGGAGACTAGCCATTCTCGATGTACCTTCAAGCCAAACTTGCTTGTCTCCCCAGAAGCGACCAGCAGACCCTCATGAAGCCCAGCAGAAGACCGCCGCTGCCACCACCATACAGACACAGTTCCGCCAGCAGATGGCCAAAGAGGAGGTTGGGGTCATGCGACACGAGGACGCGGCCATCAAGATCCAGGCAGGTTTCAGAGGTTTCCAGGGCCGGGAGCAAGTCAGACAAATCAAGTTAGTAGTTTTATTGGGAGTGGTTCTCTTTGTTTGTATCTCACCTGTATCTCTTTGTTTCTGTCTGACCTGTGTATCTTTCTTTCTGTCTCACCTGTATATTTATATATCTGTCTCACCTGTATATTTATATATCTGTCTCACCTGTATATTTATATATCTGTCTCACCTGTATATTTATATTTCTGTCTCATTTACGTTATTGTTTCTGTCTCACTTGTATATCTACGTGGGATCAAGATGCTGAGCAGCACATGAGCTGCAGTGGTCAGCAACCCATTGCTGACTGCTAGCGTCAGGGCCAGCGAACCAGAGCTGCCAGACCCTTCTACACCTCCACGCGGTGATCCTGGATAACAGGCTGTAGCAGGGCAGACTGGCTAAGGAGAAGGGATCGAAGAGGGAATGCTAACCCGGTACTCAAAAAATGCTTGCTGAAGTCGGATGTGTTGGACCGCAAGGTGCAAATATCGCAGCCGGGCTGTAAACTACGACACAACGCATTCCGTTCTCTGGACTACATTCTGCTACTTACCCTTTCAGGGTTTGGTAGTGGGAGATTGAGAACGAACGAAGAAGAAGAAGAAGAAGAAGAAGAAGTATATCTACGTTTATGCCTCACTTAAATCTTTGTGTTTCTGTTTCGCCAGCTTACATTGACTTCTGTCTCACCTACATCCCCGTGTCTCTGTCTTGCCTGTATACGTGTTTGTTATCAAGTCACGTATCTTACTATGTGTGTTTATTTCACATATACATGTTTTGATGATCATCTCGCCTTTAATGTATATGTGATTTCATTTGATCGACTTAGCTCTTGTGTGTTCATCTGCCGTGTATATCTTTATTTGTTCATCTGCCAAGTATATCTTTGTTTGTTCCTCTGGCATGTATATCTTTGTGTGTTCATTAACTTGTAACTGTGTTACTGTCTGTCCTGTATATTTTAATTCATTTATTGCACATATAAATATATTTATATTCAAATCTCTTTTTCTGCTCATCTTACCGAACTCTCTTTGTGCCTCCTTCACGTATGGATCTTTGTTTCTGTTTTACCTGTCAATTTGTGTGTGCTCTATTCACCTGCATACCTTTGTGAGTTCATCCAATTTTATCAGCTGTATTTCAAGTCTCACTCTATTTCTTATTCCTTTTATTTTTACATTGTCTGTCTATCTATGTGCATGTAGTGTCCGTCAGTCTGCCTCAGAGATCATCTTTCTATTTTTAGTCTGTTTGTTGTCTGTAGTCTGTACGTCTCTTTATCTCCCTGCCTGGTTGAGTCTGTCTGTTAATCTATATTGTTTGTTAATAGTAAGACTATGTCTTTCTCTGTGTCAATGTACTGAACTAAATCTGTTTGTAGTTTGTCTCTGCCTCTCCATCTTTCTTTATCTCCGTTTGAATGTTTCTTCTTTGTATGCTTCTCTCTCTCTCTCTCTCTCTCTCTCTCTCTCTCTCTCTCTCTCCCTCTGTATTTATATACCTATATATCCGTGTCTGTGTTTGTCTAATTCCCTATCTATACCTGTTCGTTATCTTACTGTTTGTCTGTTTTCGTGTCGATTTCTGTCTCCTGCATGCGACCTAACACCACCAACACAACTAACTATAGACCAACTAACTATACACCAACTAACTATACACCAACTAACTATACACCATATAACTATAGACCAACTAACTATAGATCAACTAACTATACACCAACTAACTATAGAACAACTAGCTATACACCAACTAACTATAGAACAACTAGCTATACACCAACTAACTATAGAACAACTAGCTATACACCAATTAACTGTACACCAACCAACTATACACCAACTAACTAAATAACCAAACACCAATTAACTATACACCAACTAACAATACACCAACTTACTATAGACCAACTAACTATTCACCAACTAACTAACTATACACCAACTAACTATAGACCAACTTACTATACACCAACTAACTATTCACCAACTAACTATACACCAACTAACTATACACCAACTAACTATTCATCAACTAACACTACACCAACTAACCAACTAACTATACACCAACTAACTAATCACCAACTAATCAACTAACTATACACCAACTAACTACACATCAACTAACTATAGACCAACTAACTGTAGACGAACTATCTTTAAACCAACTAACTATACACCAACTAACTATACACCATCTAACTAATCACCAACTAACCAACTAATTATACACCAACTTACTATACACCAACTAACTATACATCAACTAACTACACACCAACTAAGTGTACACCAACTAACTATACACTAACTAACTAACTATACACCAACCTACTATATACCAAGTAACCAACTAACTATGCACTAAATAACTATACATCAACTAACTGTACACCAACTAACTATACCCCAACTATATAAACACCAACTAACTATACACAAACTAACTTTAGGCCAACTAAATATACACCAACTAACTATAGAACAACTAATTATACACTAACTAACTATACACAACTAACTATACACCAACTAACTAAACACCAACTGCACCAACTAGCTATACACCAACTAACTATACACCAACTAACTATACATCAACTAACTATACACCAACTAACTATACACCAACTAACTATACACCAACTACACCAACTAACTATACACCAACTGCACCAACTAACTATACACCAACTGCACCAACTAACTATACACCAACTAACTATACACCAACTGCACCAACTAACTATACACCAACTAAAAATACACCAACTAACTATACACCAACTAACTATACACCAACTAACTATACACCAACTGCACCAACTAACTATACACCAACTATCTATACACCAACTACACCATCTAACTATACACCAACTACACCAACTAACTATACACCAACTACACCAACTAACTATACACCAACTACACCAACTAACTATACACCAACTGCACCAACTAGCTATACACCAACTACACCAACTAACTATACACCAACTGCACCAACTAACTATACACCAACTAACTATACACCAACTAACTATACACCAACTAACTATACACCAACTACACCAACTAACTATACACCAACTGCACCAACTAGCTAGCTATACACCAACTAACTATGCACCAACTAACTATGCACTAACTACACCAGCTAACTATACACCAACTACACCAACTAACTATACACCACCTACACCAACTAACTATAGACCAACTACACCAACTAACTATACACCAACTAACTATACACCAACTGCAACAACTAACTATACACCAACTAACTATACATCAACTGCACCAACTAACTATACACCAACTAACTATATACCAACTAACTATACACCAACTAACTATACACCAACTACACCAACTAACTATACACCAACTACACCAACTAACTATACACCAACTAACTATACACCAACTACACCAACTAACTATACACCAACTACACCAACTAACTATACACCAACTGCACCAACTAGCTATACACCAAATAACTATACACCAACTACACCAACTACACCAACTAACTATACACCAACTAACTATACACCAACTAACTATACACCAACTGCACCAACTAACTATACACCAACTAACTATACACCAACTAACTATACACCAACTGCACCAACTAACTATACACCAACTGCACCAACTAACTATACACCAACTGCACCAACTAACTATACACCAACTAACTATACACCAACTGCACCAACTAACTATACACCAACTAACTATACACCAACTAACTATACACCAACTGCACCAACTAACTATACACCAACTAACTATACACCAACTAACTATACACCAACTGCACCAACTAACTATACACCAACTAACTATACACCAACTGCACCAACTAACTATACACCAACTAACTATACACCAACTAACTATACACCAACTGCACCAACTAACTATACACCAACTAACTATACACCAACTGCACCAACTAACTATACACCAACTAACTATACACCAACTAACTATACACCAACTGCACCAACTAACTATACACCAACTAACTATTCCACTAATCCACGCAACCTACCCTTCTTCTCCTGTGACCTTGACCTCATTATCTCATTTTTGCACAACGTGACCAGGAAATCAATGGGTACCGATGAGAAAAAACCTGCGTCTATCAGTTCTAGCAGTCATGATTCCGTCCGTCCTGGCTCTATCATATGACGCACACGCCAAACCACTACCTGTCGTCGCCAATGTTAAATGAAAACATGTTTGTTCCACAAAATTTGTTGCCATTTCTGTTTTGTTTATTCAATCCCACGACAGAGAAATGTATTATCATACATTTTGTCACAGCTGAGAATTCAACAATTCATTGTATTTCTTGTCTATGTTTGTGTATTTGTTTGTATGTTTGTGTATTTGTTTGTATGTTTGTGTATTTGTTTGTATGTTTGTTTTTTTGTTCCTATGTTTGCTTATGTTTGGTATGTTTGTGTATTTGCTTGCTTATTTGTTTGTATGTTTGTTAATGTATTTGTTTGTTTGTGTATTTGTTTGTATGTTTGTGTATTTGTTTGTATGGTTGCGACTTTGTTTGTATGTTTGTGTATTTGTTTGTATATTTCTGTATTTGTTTGTATGTTTGTGTATTTGTTGGTATGTTTTTGTATTTGTTTGTATGTTTGTGTATTTGTTGGTATGTTTTTGTATTTGTATGTATGTTACTGTATTTTGTATGTGTGTGTATTTGTTTGTATATTTATGTATTTGTTTGTATGTTTGTGTATTTGTTTGTATGTTTGTGTATTTGTTTGTACGTTTGCATATTTGTTTGTATGTTTGTGCATTTATTTGTATGTTTGTATATTTGTTTGTATGTTTGTGTATTTCTTTGTATATGTGTGTATTTGTTTGTATGTTTGTGTATTTGTTTGTATGTTTGTGTATTTGTTTGTATGTTTAATGTATTTGTTTGCATGTTTGTGTATTTGTTTGTATGTTTGTGTATTTGTTTGTACGTTTGCTTATTTGTTTGTATGTTTGTGTATTTGTTTGTATGTTTGTGTATTTGTTTGTATGTTTGTGTATTTGTTTGTACGTTTGCGTATTTGTTTGTATGTTTAATGTATTTGTTTGAACGTTTGCGTATTTGTTTGTATGTTTGCGTATTTGTTTGTATGTTTGTGTATTTGTTTGTATGTTTGTGTATTTGTTTGTACGTTTGCATATTTGTTTGTATGTTTGTGCATTTATTTGTATGTTTGTGTATTTGTTTGTATGTTTGTGTATTTGTTTGTATATGTGTGTATTTGTTTGTATGTTTGTGTATTTGTTTGTATGTTTGTGTATTTGTTTGTATGTTTAATGTATTTGTTTGCATGTTTGTGTATTTGTTTGTATGTTTGTGTATTTGTTTGTACGTTTGCTTATTTGTTTGTATGTTTGTGTATTTGTTTGTATGTTTGTGTATTTGTTTGTATGTTTGTGTATTTGTTTGTACGTTTGCGTATTTGTTTGTATGTTTAATGTATTTGTTTGAACGTTTGCGTATTTGTTTGTATGTTTGCGTATTTGTTTGTATGTTTGTGTATTTGTTTGTAGGCTTGCGTATTTTTTTGTATGTGGGTTCTGCATGTTGCTACTCGCCCTCATGTTTGTTTAGAGCGGTTTATTTCCTTTATGGCATGTCATCTAATGTTATCTCATGTCACCTCATTTAATCTCATGTCACCTCATTTCCCCACATCTCGTGTCATCTCATCTCGTGTAATATTATATAATCTCAATCGCTGGAAGAGTGGGCGAACTCATGGCTGGTCAAAATAAACGAGGAGAAAACCACATGTACAATATTCTCGCTTTCAATCAAACCCCAAAATACCAAATGAAGTTTAAATGGCAAATTCCTGCAGCCAAACGACAACCCAAACTATCTGGGAGTCACATTTGATCGGCGCATGACATGGAAAAGTCAGATCGAGAGAAACCGAATGAGAGCCAGAGAAAGAATGGCAATCATGAGGAAACTTGCTGGCACAAGCTGAGGAGCAGCCGAAAGCATACTAAAGAAACTGTACACTGGAAGAGTGAGACCAGTTCTCGAGTATGGCATTGCGGCATGGACAACAGCACCAAAGGCGAACTTCAATAAAGTTAGCAAACTTCAAAACCAAGCCATGAGAGTTATAACAGGAGGCATGAAGTCAACGCCAATTGTAGAACTTGAAAAGATTACAAAACTGCAATCCATGACCGATAGAAGAGACTGCAAAGCCCAGCTGCAGTCAGAGAAACTCCGAAGACTGACTGACCATCCAATGCACCAGAGACCAAACTATTTGGGAAATGGGAAACTAAAGCGGAGAAACTTTGCAGAAATAGCCAAAGCAAAGATGCACGAAGATCCCATTAACGCACTAACAACACCTAAGCCCACCACTACTGTACGAAAACCTACCTGGAGGCAGGATATATTTCCAGAGGTGGTAGAAAATATACCAGGTATTGGAAACAAAAACAGCCAGACTGAAAAAGAAAGGAGAGATACTAACCTAAGCTTTATATCGAAAAACTACCCAAGCATTGACTGGACCCATGCATACACCGACGGTTCTGTAACAAACACTACACAGAACGGAGGGGCAGGAGCATTCCTGAACCTACCAAATGGCAGAAAAATAACACTGTCATTCGCTACTGGTAAGTACACAAGCAATTTCAGAGCGAGGCAGAGGCACTGAGGGTGGCAGTGGAAGAAATGGTGACACATAAAGAAAATGAAAGCCATATAGTCCTGCTTACAGATGCTCTCGCCGTAGTCACAGCGCTAAAAAGCCAGAAAAACACTGAGCTTAATGACTTAAGAGCAGTACTCTGTCAACTATGCCAGCAGTCCGCACCAAAAAGGGTAGTTGTACAGTGGGTCCCATCCCACTGCAACATCCAAGGCAACGAGGAGGCAGACAAACTGGCAAAAGAAGGTGCAGGACTACCACAAACAGATACCAGTGTGACGTACGAAGAGTCAAAACGGCTTATCAAAGCCAGATACATGACCAAATGGGAAACCGAACATACTGGTTACACCAAAAACGATGCCTATTACCAGTTGAACAGAAGAGAGCAGGTCGGGGTCTTCAGACTTCGCACTGGCCACAATAGACTGAGGTACCACCTATTCAACAAATTGAAGATAGGTGGTACCGACGAATGCCCGTGCGGTACCGGGAAAATGACCGCTGAACATCTGCTGCAGAAGTGCCCGACATACGAGGATCAGAGAGAGAGTAGATGTGGCCATCACCAGTGGCAACACAAGACAAGCTTTATGGCAGTGTCGACAGCCTCAGGATGACCGCCGCTTTTTTAGAAAAAAATAATGGTTACTGTCTGACTGCGTACGATGAAGAAGAAGAAGATATAATCTCATACCATCGCATATCATTTTCTCATCACTTTTTATCTCATCTCATATCACCTCCTCTCATCTCATACCAAATAATCTCATCTCATCCCATTTCATATCATCTCATTCCATGCCATATCTCATCTCGTGTCATCTCTTGGCATCTCATATCATGTCATCATCTTATTTGATTCTATCCCATTTTATTTAATGCCATCTGATCTCATGTCATTATATCTCAACTTATCTCATCTCATTTCATCTCATACCATCTCATGTCATCTCCTATCATCCCATGTATTCTTATCCCATCTTATCTCATCTCATCTCATGTGGTGTCATCTAATCGCATGCCATGTCATTAAATCTCATCTCATTCTATCTCAAATTATCTAATTTAATCTCAACTAATGCCATCTCATCATGTTTCATCGGATCTCATCTCATCTCATGTCATTCTATCTCACCTCATTTGATCTTACCTCATATCCTGTCATATCCATTCATATCATCTCATCCCTTATAATATCATCTCATGCCATCTCATCTCCCGCCATCTCATCTCATGCCATTTCATCTCACGCCATCTCATCTCATGCCATCTCATCTCATGCCATCTCATCTCACGCCATCTCATCTCATGCCATCTCATCTCATGCCATCTCATCTCACGCCATCTCATCTCACGCCATCTCATCTCACGCCATCTCATCTCACGCCATGTCATCTCACGCCATGTCATCTCACGCCATCTCATCTCATGCCATCTCATCTCATGCCATCTCATCTCACGCCATCTCATCTCACGCCATCTCATCTCACGCCATCTCATCTCACGCCATCTCATCTCACGCCATCTCATCTCACGCCATCTCATCTCACGCCATCTCATCTCACGCCATCTCATCTCACGCCATCTCATCTCACGCCATCTCATCTCACGCCATCTCATCTCACGCCATCTCATCTCACGCCATCTCATCTCACGCCATCTCATCTCACGCCATCTCATCTCACGCCATCTCATCTCACGCCATCTCATCTCACGCCATCTCATCTCACGCCATCTCATCTCACGCCATCTCATCTCATGCCATCTCATCTCATGCTTTCAATCAACGTCTCTCTATTGTTCTTCTAATACGATCATTCCATCCATGCTCTTACCTTTCGTCTTGGTTTGAACCATTACCTTCTGAAACTGAAGGCTTGTGTGGCTACTTAGCTTGTTCTCATTCTTATCATGTGTTCAAACAGTTAATTATTATCTCTCTCTCTTCTCTCTCCTCTTTCTCTCCTCACGCTTTCTCTTGTCTCTTCCCTCTCTCTCTCCTGTCTCTCTCCTCTCTCTTTCTCTTCTCTGTCTTCCCTATCTCTAGTCTCTCTCTCCTGTCTCTTTCCTCTCTCTCTTGTATATCTCTCTTCCCTCTCTCATCTCTCTATTCTCTTTTTTCTTGTCTCTTCCATATTTCTCCTCTCTCTCTCTCCTCTCTCTTTCTCTTGTCTCCTTCCCTCACCTCTCTCTCTTTCTCTTGTCTCTTTTCCACCCTCTCTTCTCTCTCTCCTCTCTCTACCCCCTGTCTCTTTCTGTCTCTTGTCTATTAACTTTCTCTCTTCTCTCTTCTCTTTCTCTCCTATCTCTCATCTTTGTGTCCCTCTCTTCCATCTCACTCTCTTCTCTCTCTCCATTTCCTCTCTCTTTCTCTTCTCTTTCCCACCTCTCTCTATTACCCCCTCTGTCCTGCCTCTTTCTCTCTTCTCTTTTCTCTCTCTTTCTCTTCTATCTACCTTCTCTTCACTCTCTCTCCTCTCTCTCTTGTATCTCTCTTCCCTTTCTCATCACTCCTCTCTCTTTGTCTTCTTTCGTCCTTCTTTCTCTTCTCTCTCTCCTTTCTCTTCCTCTTGTGTATTTTCCCTCGCTCCCTTTACTCTCTCTTCTCTCTTTCTCTTGTCTCTCTGCCTTCTTTCTTCTTCTATTTCTCTTCTCTTGTATGTCTCCTCTGTCTATCTCTTCCCTCTCTCCTCTATTCTCTCTCAACTCTCTCTCTCTCTTCTTTCTTTTTCTGTCTTCTGCTCTCTCTCTTCCTTGTGTCTCTCTCTTCCGTCTCACTCTCTTCTCTCCCTCACTCTCTTTCTCTTCTCTGTGTCTCTCTCTTTCCCTCTCTCGTTCTTGCCACTTTCTCTCTTTGCTCTCTCCTCTCTTTCTTTTCTTCTACCCTCTCTCATTCCTCTCCCCTCTCTCTTGTCTCTCTCTTACTTCTCTCTCTTTTCTCTCCTCTTTCATCTCTCTTTCTATCGTGTTTCTCTTCCCTCTCAAACTCTCTCTTCTCTCTCGCTCCTCCCTCTTCTCTCTTGCTCCTCTCTCTACTCTCATCTCTTGTCTATCTCTTCTCCATCTCTCTTCTCACTCTCTCTCCTCTTTTATCTCTCTTCTCTCTCTCTTTCGTGTATCGCCCTTCCTTTTCTCTCTCTCTCTCTCTCTTGTCTCTTTCTTCCCTCTCACTCTTTCCTCTCTCCTTTCTTTCTTATGTCTCTTAACTTTCTCCAGCTTCTCTCTTCTTTTTATCTCTCTCCTCTCTCTCTCTCGTTCTTGTCTCTCTCTTCCGTCTCACTCTCTTCTCTTCTTCCCTTCACTCTCTCTCTTTCCGCCTCTCGCTGTTCCTCTTTCTCTCTTCTCTCTCTCGCTCACTCTCATCTTTCTCCTCTCTCTCCGTCGTGTTTCTCTTCCTTCTCGCTCACTGTCTCTTCTCTCTCTCTTCTCTGTCTCTCCTCCCTCTCTGTCCTCTCTCTCATCTCTCTCTCTTGTCTATCTCTTCCCCATCTATCTCACTCTCTCTCCTCTCTCTCTTATATATGTCTTCCCTCTCTCATTCCTCTCTCTCTTTTGTCTCTCTCCTCCTTCTCTCTTTTTTGTCTCTCTCTTCACTCTCTTTCCCCTCTCCCCTTTCTCTTTTCTCTACCAACGCTCATTCCTCTCTCTCTGACCTCTCTCTTGTCTCTCTCCTCTCTGTCCTTTCTCTCTTTCACTTTCTCTGTATTTCTTTTTTTCTTCTTTTGGGTTTCTTCCTGGGAGGGATGTGCTGACGTTGTTTCGTAGTTTCCAGCGAGGCTGCGATATCTGTCCCTTTCTGTCCGATACATCCGGTTTAAGTACGACATTTTGGGGACTCGGTTTTCCATTCCTCATTAATCTTGAATCTCTTATCCAGCCTGCATAGTGTCAGACTGTTACCATGGCTGCCACTTGGATGCTGAATTTCGTCTTTATCGGCTGTTGGTAGCGGGCCGTGAAGTCGGCTGTTGGTAGCGGACCGTGAAGTCGGCTGTTGGTAGCGGACCGTGAAGTCGGCAGCCAGGTATGAGCCGCTCTCTGCTGTTAGCTCGTTCACAGACATATCTTCGCCCCCTCATCTTCACTCGTATATATACACATGTCCATACTAGCATACATATGGTGTTGTCTCCAGTTTCGTATGTCGCTTTCTGTCTCATCTAGTGACCTTGACCACTATTCGCTAGCATCCTATTTCCCCATTTGACATTCCTGAATCTTGATTCTAGCAACCAACATCATTACACAGGGGACATTCTCATAAGTGCTACCTTCTCTGTTCAAGCAGCCAGTGTCTATACCTGGTCAGGTGTTGACTTCCGTATTCTTCTGATCTTTCTATACATAAAACACTTTTTCCACTCTCCCTTAATCACTCCCAAAGCTATCACCCTCTGCACATATGCATTTTGCGACTTTCTGTCTTTTCATCCATCTGTAGACTTTTCATGACTGCCCTTACCAACTCAACCCTGTCTCTCGTCATCACCGCGTCTTTCCCCACAGCTCGACCCGCCACTGCGTCAGCTCATCCGTTCTCCCAGACGCCTGCATGTCACGGGTAGGAGTTCCATGTGACATCTCAGTTCCTCAGAGAGAAAGGCCCACTCCCTTCTTAGCAGGGATCTTTCTATCTTACGGAGCATGCCTTGCGAATCTGACAGTATCACTGTTCGTGTCACCCAGTTGCACCACCAACCAAGTTAGGGCCGCTGTTATCTCTTGAATCTACATCCTATGTTCTAGTGCATTCCATGTTCCACATCGATAACAGAGTTGGTATGATTGAGCTGTTGGCCATTTGCCTGTACATCACCATTAGTTTGGTTGCTTGACTTAGTAATGATGATAAGTCGTACGTCATACAATTTGTATTTGTTTAAAATATTTAAAATAATCAATAAAACATTAATTGTTTCAGGACTACATTGTGTAGTGAGCCTGTTGACTTTATTATCAGTTTGTTTGGCAAAGTATTTTATCAGTTCATGTTATTGACTTTATTATCAGTCAAAGAATTTTATCAGTTCATGTTGTTGACTTTATTATCAGTTTGTTTGTCAAAGTATTTTTTCAGTTCATGTTGTTGACCTTATTATCAGTTTGTTTGGAAAAGTATTTTATCAGTTCATGTTGTTGACTTTATTATCAGTTTGTTTGTCAAAGTATTTTATCAGTTCATGTTGTTGACTTAATTATCAGTTTGTTTGTCAAAGTATTTTATCAGTTCACGTTATTGACTTTATTATCAGTTTGTTTGGCAAAGCATTTTACCAGTTCATGTTGTTGACTTTATTATCAGTTTGTATGACAAAGTATTTTAACAGTTCATGTTGTTGACTTTATTATCAGTTTGTTTGGCAAAGTATTTTAACAGTTCATGTTGATTTCTTTCTCAGTTTGTAAATTTGAATTTATTAGCGTGTTTGGTAGAATTTGTTGTCAGTTCATGTTGTTGATGGGGCGTGAGACGCTAGTCATGTCAGGCACAACATACTGACCAGGACGTCGCGTCAGGGTCAGGCACAATATATTGACCAGGACGTTGCGTCAGAGTCAGGCACAATATATTGACCAGGACGTTGCGTCAGAGTCAGGGACAATATATTGACCAGGACGTCGCGTCAGGGTCAGCCACAATATATTGACCAGGACGTCGCGTCAGGGTCAGCCAAAAGAAACTGACCAGGACGTCTCGTCAGGGTCAGCTACAACAAACTGACCAGGACGTCGCGTCAGGGTCAGCCACAACAAACTGACCAGGATTGAGCATAGCACAACAGCCTGGAGGGCTTAACGTTTTTATACTGACTTAGAAGACTGACCAGTCTGTATAGAAGCACTTACATTTGCATTACCCTGCTCTAAACGCTATGCGCATCAAATCGATTCTTAAATGCATTGACTGTCCCTGCCTCCCCTACCTTCTTTGGCAATGCATTCCCAGCATTCACTACTCTCTGGCTAAACAAATATTTCCTAATATCCAATCTGGACCTTTCTTTAGTCAATTTGTATCTGTGCCCTTGTAGCAGATCCAACTGTTTGCACTAGGGTTATTCTAACTAAAACGTTACCCCACTCAACCACAACATTCATGAGCACACACAGCAAATAATATAGCACACAGCTGCTGGCATATTTATTATATAATACTCATGCAACACTATCAAAGTGAGTGCAATGAAATTACAACACAATACAATATATATCATCTTAACTAAATATTCACAAGTATATATATGTTAATTTAAATATTAGCTAAAACGGAAATTTTAAGCATTAGCTATTGATGGAATTCTCAACTATCAAAACCCAGTTCTATTGCCGTACACACATCACACATCCTTCCCCTTATCTGGATCGTCAACACACTCTTCTTCACTCAAATCCCCTCAGGCGGGCGATCTGGACATAATGCATTCAATATATTCCACGTATACTCACATTTGATCTCACAACTCAGTCGATCTGCTTATACACACGCTCTGAAACAAACATCGTTCCCTCGGTGCCTACACACCACACCACACACACACGTCTAGATCTCACCTAGTCGATCTACACATTCGTTTAACTCGTCAGGACATACCTCGTTCACAAGGTATCCTGCGTACAACACACGTTTAGATTATCTCTAATACAAAATGCCCACACCTATTTGAGTGACTGGCCCAGACTCAATGGCGTATGCTGTTTAAGTGATCCTGTTCTATCTCTAACATTCGTACAACAGTCTATCAATCGCTCTTATACTAAGTCGGTGAGATAAACAGACCCCTATCTACATTCTCTCTCTCGCTCTCATCCCCTCTCTATGGCCAGCCTGATTGAGCTAAACTTTGTCTAGTATTTTATACTCTCAAGCAGTATCAGCGCTATCCAATGGATCTCTGGGGGATGGCTCTATTCAGTCGTTATTGGAACGAATTACTCTGAACATCTGTCACTCATCTATCGCAGCAAGCTCCGCTGCCCTCCCGTCTGTCACTCATCCCCCTCTACCCAAATCGGAACGCCAGTGGTCTGTTCCTACCTGTATACTTTCTTTGCCCCCAACTCCGTTTTCTTTTGTTGAGACGGTGAGTGACCTTAGTGTAGTGTCCAGACGGAGAGTGACCTTGGCACGCATTCATATACCTCTGCTATCAGAGTCGCCGACCACATCACCCCTGCTCCAAACGCTCATGCTCAGGCTGGAACTGTTACATTACCTCCCTAAACTACAGACTGAAACATGGATGGTCATTTTTAAAAAATCTGCCAAATGACCACCATTTTTGTCTCCACTATCCATAATGTAAACACCACCCCTGTTTACAAATTCACTCACATCGTACATGCATTAAAGACATGTCATTTGATACACATACACTTTTTTCAATACATACATATTCAATGCAAGAAGTAGAAAAACACAATGGCTGGTCGTTTTTACAACACTGGCAACCACTTTACATCGTCTTCGCGCCCAATTCTGTTCATGCAGGACCTTTAGCTCATCAAAACAAAAAACACCTTAAGGAATTCTCCTTACTCATTGAGGTCAACATACCCCGCCCTGTATCCTGTGCTTTACGGACACAACCATTCCTTGTTACACTCTAACAGTTCAGGTCAATTTCCCCAGGCGGTCTCATTATCACGCCTCTCCTTACGACTCATGGCCGATGTTTCCATCATTACTAAGTCTTTGTTTTTCCAAAAACGTATTTGACAACATATGTCATCATAGTCAATATTACCGAACAATTTGCACACTTAAATTATTCAACTTCTGATCAACTTACTTTTCTCTTCAAAGACTCCACATACATGCACATCATGCCACATTGTCTGCCCTGACCGAAACGTCCTACGGGACATGTTACCCTCGGTCGACGTAACATACCTGGCGCATCCAGCGTACTTTGTCCATTCCGCTAGTCAAAAATATTCCTTTGATCTCGGTCAGTCACGCCTCAGCCTGGCCGTCCCTTGCGATAACGTGGTTCGGTCACTGTCTGGCTTGAACGCCAGACAGCGACTTCAAAGGAATTTTTAACATCTGGTCATTCCTCAATTTTTACCTACCCCCTAATTATTCAAATCTCCGTGTAATTTCTCTTATATGTCTTTGATTACCGCCAGAAATGCTACTATTATACGTTCCTTGGCTGACGGGTCTGCGTTTCCTAGGATTGTTGGTCCTGGGGAAAGGGAATAGCGGATGGCTGGTTTGTTTGATCCCTGGTCTTTTTGTTCGACCGTTGGCGTATCACGAACTGGAATTTCTTCATCTTTGCTTCAATAACTGGTTCGCTGTCCTGGCTGGGGTTCACGTGTTTTCCACTTTTCTTCTTTTTCCTTAGAGCGATACGCGGTACGCTGAAATCTGAATCTGCGGATTCTAAGCCCATGCTCGGCCAGGGTTCCTGCGTGATGTCATCGCCTCCTTCCGATGACTGACCCGCCTGCTGCCGCATTCGTTCCTCCCTATCAGATAGTCTTTGCTGTCGTTCCGGAAGTGGAAAGTCTGGGGTTGGGCGTCTCTATCGGCATACTTTTTCCGTCTATCTGCGGCCCTCTTCCCGTTCCTATGCACCCTCACATAGGCGCGATGCATTTCCTGTAGCAGCGTCGAGTGATACTCGTCACCCGTGTATTTCCTTCTAGGTAACACTAGGTTATGTAGAGGAAGTACCGGCTCTCGACCATATAACAGCTGGTAAGGAGGTAACAATAGGTTAACTAGAGGATGTACCGGCTCTCGACCATATAACAGCTGGTAAGGAGGTAACAATAGGTTAACTAGAGGATGTACCGGCTCTCGGCCATATAACAGCTGGTAAGGAGGTAACAATAGGTTAACTAGAGGATGTACCGGCTCTCGACCATATAACAGCTGGTAAGGAGGTAACAATAGGTTAACTAGAGGATGTACCGGCTCTCGACCATATAACAGCTGGTAAGGAGGTAACAATAGGTTAACTAGAGGAAGTACCGGCTCTCGACCTTATAATAGCTGGTAAGGAGGTAACAATAGGTTAACTAGAGGATGTACCGGCTCTCGACCATATAACAGCTGGTAAGGAGGTAACAATAGGTTAACTAGAGGATGTACCGGCTCTCGGCCATATAACAGCTGGTAAGGAGGTAACAATAGGTTAACTAGAGGATGTACCGGCTCTCGACCATATAACAGCTGGTAAGGAGGTAACAATAGGTTAACTAGAGGATGTACCGGCTCTCGACCATATAACAGCTGGTAAGGAGGTGACAATAGGTTAACTAGAGGATGTACCGGCTCTCGACCATATAACAGCTGGTAAGGAGGTAACAATAGGTTAACTAGAGGATGTACCGGCTCTCGACCATATAACAGCTGGTAAGGAGAATATTTCGTGCTCTCATTCACATTCATCCTAATGGCCGAGAGCGCTTGGTTGAAGCACAAATCCCAGTCTTGGGTATTATTCTCCAGGAGTTTAGCCAGAATGTCGTTCATCGTCCTATGCTGTCTCTCATTCCTCCCGTTACTGCGGGGCCAGAATGTCGCTCATCGTCCTATGCTGTCTCTCATTCCTCCCGTTACTGCGGGGCCAGAATGTCGTTCATCGTCCTATGCTGTCTCTCATTCCTCCCGTTACTGCGGGGCCAGAATGTCGTTCATCGGCCTATGCTGTCTGTCATTCCTCCCGTTACTGCGGGGCCAGAATGTCGTTCATCGTCCTATGCTGTCTCTCATTCCTCCCGTTACTGCGGGGCCAGAATGTCGTTCATCGTCCTATGCTGTCTCTCATTCCTCCCGTTACTGCGGGGCCAGAATGTCGTTCATCGTCCTATGCTGTCTCTCATTCCTCCCGTTACTGCGGGGCCAGAATGTCGTTCATCGTCCTACGCTGTCTCTCATTCCTCCCGTTACTGCGGGGCCAGAATGTCGTTCATCGTCTTATGCTGTCTCTCATTTCTCCCGTTACTACGGGGCCAGTAGAATGAGGTAGTGACGTGCTTGATATTCAAGCTGGTCATGACCTGACTGAACTTCTTAATCGTGAACTCCTTACCGTTGTCTGTGAGGACAACTTGAGGACACCCAAAACGAGGGATACAATCTTCTAAAAAGATTCAAATCATTGTTTCTGTGGTCTTGTCAGGTATGGGTACCGCTTCAGGCCAAGCGCTGAAACTATCCGTCACCTGCAGTATGTACCTGTTACCAGATAACGTGGTTGTATGAGGTCCTGATATGTCGATTCTTATTTTCTTCATAGGATAATGTTATATGTCCATCTCTTGGAGTGGACATTTAAACGCTTTCATGTTCCTAAGCTTGCATGGCTCGCATCTCGCCACGTATTCGTAGACCTCTTTATAAAGTCCCTGCCAATAGTACTTTTTCCTAATCGAGTCAGTGGTCTTGTCTTTCCCCATATGTCCGTTTCCATCGTGATATTGATGAATGACTTTCTGTCGCAAATGGGCCGGCACATACGTCCTGTCCCTAATCTGGTCTTCGCGATCCATAATATAGTACAGTTGATCATCTTCTACAGATACTACGAAGCTTTTTAATCTTGCCTCACTCTTGTTAGCCTTAATATCTTCCTTGATTTTCCCAAGTTCCTCGTCTTTTTCTTATTCCACCCGCATATCAAACAGTTCCAGCTCATTTTCGTCTGAACCAACGTCGTCATCGTTTGACTGCGTTGCCTGTATACCATCCTCTTCCACACGGCTCTAGTTGATGATGTTGACCTGAAAGTTGTGGTCACCGTCCTCTTCCACACGGCTCTAGTTGATGATGTTGACCTGAAAGTTGTGGTCACCGTCCTCTTCCACACGGCTCTAGTTGATGATGTTGACCTGAAAGTTGTGGTCACCGTCCTCTTCCACACGGCTCTAGTTGATGATGTTGACCTGAAAGTTGTGGTCACCGTCCTCTTCCACACGGCTCTAGTTGATGATGTTGACCTGAAAGTTGTGGTCACCGTCCTCTTCCACACGGCTCTAGTTGATGATGTTGACCTGAAAGTTGTGGTCACCGTCCTCTTCCACGCGGCTCTAGTTGATGATGTTGACCTGAAAGTTGTGGTCATCAATCTCCGGTTGCTCCTCTTCTGCTCCCTCTCTCTCCACGTCACGGTGTTTAATTCTAGATAAGAGATCAGCACAATTGTTATCCTTCCCTGGGACATATTCAACGCGCGCATTGTAACCTTGAAGATTGAGTGCCAACATTTGAATTTTTCTATTTTGGATGGGTGATTCTAACAGTGACTTCAGTGGTTTATGGTCGGTTCTGATAATAAACTTAGCATTATGCAGATAGAAATTCAACTTCTGCAAAGCGTGATGAATGGCATAAGCCTCTTTCTCGACCGTTGACCAGTTCCTCTGAGATTTGCTCAGCCTGTGCGACAAAAAGTAGATAGGTCGCTCATTTCTGATTCCGGGAATGATGTCCATTTCACCATCCAGGCAAGGCTGCACAAGACAGGCACCGATTGTGCTTTCAAAAGCGTCTGTATACAGGATTAGATCTCGGTCAACGTCCGGGTGCGTTAACAGTGGTACTGTTGCTAGGCTATCCTTGAGATACTCAAAGCTCTCTGGCATTCTTCCCCCCACGTAAACCGGGCGTAATTTCTAGTTAACTCTATAAGGGGTTCGGCAATCTGCGAGAAAATCGGGATAAACCTTTTATAATATCCGCACATTCCTATAAATCCCCTGACTTCCCTAACGGTTCGTGGCGAGGGCAGTCCTCTAATAGCTGTTACTTTCTCCTCGTCCGGTTTGATCCCGTGTTGGTTCACAATGAACCCGAGGTATTTAGTTTCCCTCTTCAGAAACTCACATTTACTCAATTTTAACTTCACCGAGTGTTCTGACAGTCTATCGAACACCTTCTGTACGTGTTCCAGATGATTCTCTACCGAACCAGCCGTGTGGATCAAATATAGTCTACGTAAGCCACTGCAAATTTAAGCATTCTGCTTAGCACTTCGTTCATATGACACATATATGTCGCGGGTGACATTTTCAGTCCTGGCATTACATTCCATGCAAAACTGCCTACATGTGTGCTGAATGCACTTCTCTTCTTGGCCTCTGGGGTCATTGGAATACACCAGAACCCTGAGCGTGCGTCCAAAGTCGTGAAATTTTCCGACTTGTTTAGAGTCCCCAAAATGTCGTCTATTAATAGAAGAGGGTAGGATATGTTGGTCGTGATCTGGTTCAAAGCCCTGTAATCACACCAGGACCTGTGGGTCCGATATGTTGGTCGTGACCTGGCTCAAAGCCCTGTAATCACACCAGAACCTGTGGGTCCGATATGTTGGTCATCATCTGGCTCAAAGCCCTGTAATCACACCAGAATATGTGGGTCCCATCCTTCTAAATGACGATCACTATGGGACTCGACTACGGCGAACGTGCTCGTTCAATAACTCCATTGCGAAGCAATGTCCTCAATGGTTTTCTCTACAATCTCTCGATTCTTCAACGGTGTCCTATACACTCTCAGACTAACAGGAGCGCTATTCCATGTGTCGAAATCCATCTTAACGGTGGTTGTACGTCCTAACTCCAAATCACTAATCGCAAACACCGCTTCATTAACTACCACAAACTGTTCTACCCGAACTTTATGTTGTGGTGCAACGTTTATCTGATCCACTAGTTCCCTTTTCCACTGAAGCCAGGCCGGGTCTGTTACACGCGTCCACCTGGTTCACGAACCGGTTTCGACCTAATCTCATCCGGTCTGAAACCTTACAGTGCCTATCGTAAGCCTTCTCTATGACCCGTCTCCTCACCTCGCGTGCCCTCTCTAGCTTTCTCCCAATTCCTTGGTTAACCAGGGTTCTCCGGTGTGAGTCCTCACAGTGCCTATCGTAAGCCGTCTCTAGGACCCGTCTCCTCACCTCGTGTGACCTATCTAGCCTTCTCCCAATTCCTTGGTTAACCAGAGTTCTCCGGTCAAATGTTTGCTTTGATCTCGCGCTATTTTCGTGTTGACCTCTCCCAACTCCTCTCTTTCCCCTACTCATAAAGGAATGATCCAGCGTATTCCTTGTTATGTTTCTTCTACTTCTCTTACATTCGTACCTGTGGTTTTCGTAGCCTGTGTGTTTGTCCGTCCTATTGTCTAACCGTGAATCGTGTTTTATGATGGCATAGGTTTGTTTCCTACGATTCGCATCTACCAGGACCCTACCAAGAATGCATCCCCTCTTTATATTTATCGCCTTGTTAGTTTGATTCGTTATCAAGATCGGAAAGTCCAGTCGTCTTCTTAAACAGTTGATACCGTCCATGACGTGTAATCCAGGCTCCTGTATTTCGCCACGGTCCGCCAAAGTGGTGGTGTAAATCTCCTGACCTACCGAAAAATACAGACTGTTGCCTAGCCTAACTTGTAAAAGGTTGATGGTTTGGGGTTTTAATACGGTTGTTGTCTTGGCGCTAATCAGAGATGCGATATGTATGTTGTCCTCCAGATTGACATAAGCCTCCCCTATCTTCATCTTCATCAGGTCAACATACAAGCGGACATGGCATGCACTAAAGAAATCTCGACCTAGAATGAGCTGCCGCTGAACTCCCCTAACTACAAAAACAAAAACGCATTTTCCAGCTGTTGTCCTCCTATCCTAAAACGCTTGCTAGCTGATCCTATCACTTTCAACGCCTCACCTGAGACCGATTGTAGATTCTCTGTCTTGTACACTAGTCTACAATCCTTCTTTATCTTCTTATATGTTTTCACTGATGATGGAGACCTCAGCTCCATAGTCTACCAGCCCACCTACTCTTACATTGATTAATTCCAAAATGCAGGAGTTAGGGTCACATATCCTTTTAATGGTGAATTTTCGTGACTTTATAAAAGATCGCTTCTCGCTTGTCCCCCTTGGAGAGCGACTTAATCTTTTCCCGACTGGCTATATCTGCCATTATTTGCTCTCCCCACGCCCCTTTGGTTCTCCCTACCATAAAAGGCTGCCGTTCTGCCAGCCTATCTTCTCTGCTCCATACTGGGCTGTCCAGGCTCTCTACACCAATTGGCGATATGACCTTCCCGATTACACCAATAACAAATAACCGGTCGCCGTACCTCTAGAACGGGCTTAGCTCTGCCGTTCTCTACATTCTTGCGCCAAGTAGATCTGACATAATTAATGTCCATTTCTTCCTCTCTTCTCCTTTCTCCTTCTCGTCGATCGATAGCTGGCTGTCTGTTGGTGCCTGCGTTAGTGTTTCTGCCTAGTCTGAGGTCGAATCTTTTACGTCATTTCTCCTCTGGTACCGCTGATTGGATGGCGTCGTTTAAGGTTTTAGGGGCCTCTGTCATTAATTTTAAACGTAGTGCGTCTGAGCACAGGGCGTCTTCAAAAATGGTTATGAGCTGGCTGCTTATCCCCACTGACTCCATGGCTTGGCCTATGAACGCTCTTTCGTTAGGTTTAAAAGGCGGTTGCTAAAGAGTTGGACGCTTTCTTGTCTGTCCTGTTTTAGCTTCCTCAATGCAGACAACGCGTATTGCGGATCCGTGACCTCCGCATATCTCCGGGTTAAGTCCTTCTTGACTTCGTCCAATGTCTGTCCTGGTGCCTGCTGCAATCTTCGTCTCATGTGGTCTTGGACAAATCCTGCGCTTGTTTGGAAGGCAATGTTCTCCTTATCTTCATCGCTAACGTTATTCAGATAGGCATACTTGCCTAAGCTGTACATCCATTTCTTAAAGAGTTTCGGGTTCCTGTTGAATGGGGCTATCGAGGCTGTTATATTGCTATGCGATGTGGCTAGCGATAGTCTATTCAGCGTGCCTGTTAGCGCTGTCATCTGTTCGTTGGCCATTTATTTTCTCAAAATCCCGTTACTCGTAAAGCGCTTCTATAGGTAAAAAAAAATTTACTACTCAGTCGTACAGCAAAACAAATGTCCCTCTGTCAGTAATGCACAAATAGATGGAAAAAAATGGTCAACATTTACCGATCAGATGGTAACTAACACTCTAAACACTAGCTACCCCCCTACCCCTAACTACACACAAAGTTATATAAAACAGTGACACTTGTGTTCAACATGCACCAATTAAAGATCTGTAGCTAAACATACAACTATATTTATAAAAACTACCGCGACAATCCGTGGTCACAGGTACCAAATAATAATGTGTAGCAGATCCCAATGTTTACACTAGGGTTATTCTAACTAAAACGTTACCCCACTCAACCACAACATTCATTCCCTGTTATTTACACTTGTGTGGTCACACATAACAAATAATATAGCACACAGCAGATGTCATATTTATTATATAATACTCATGCAACACTATCAAAGTGAGTGCAATGAATTTACACACAATACAAGAAATATCATCTTAACTAAATATTCATAAATATATATATTTGTTAATATAAATATTAAATAAAACGGAAATTTTAAGCATTAGCTATTGATGGAATTCCCAACTATCAAAACCCAGTTCTATTGACGTACCCACAACACACACCCCTACCCTTATCTGCATCCTCAACACACTCTTCTTCACCCAAATGCTCTCAGGCGGGCGATCTGGACATAATGCATTCAATATATTCCACGTATACTTACATATGATCTCTCAACTCAGTCGATCTGTGTATACACACGCTCTGAAACATATATCGTTCCCTCGGTGTCTACAAACACCACACACACACGTCTAGATCTCACCTAGTCGATCTAGACACTCACTTAACTCGTCAGGACATACCTCGTTCACAAGGTAGGCTGCGTACAACACACGTTTAGATTATCTCAAATACAAAATGCCCACACCTATTTGAGCGACTGGCCCAGACGCAATGGCGTATGCTGTTTCAGCGATCCTTTTCTATCTCTAACATTTGTACAACAGTATATCAATGGCTCTTCTACTAAGTCGGTGAGCTAAACAGACTCCTATCTACATTCTCTCTCTCGCTCTCATCCTCTCTCCATGGCCAGCCTGATTGAGCTAAACTTTGTCTAGTATTTTATACTCTCAAGCAGTATCAGCGCTGTCCAGTGGATCTCTGGGGGATGGCTCTATTCAGTCGTCATTGGAACGAATTACTCTGAACATCTGTCACTCATCTATCGCAGCAAGCTCCGCTGCCCTCCCATCTGTCACTCATCCCCCACTACCCAAATCGGAACGCCAGTGGTCAGTTCCTACCTGTATACTTTCTTTGCCCCCAACTCCGTTTTCCTTTGTTGAGACGGTGAGTGACCTTGGCGTATTGTCCAGACGGAGAGTGACCTTGGCACGCATTCAGGTACCTTTGCTCTCAGAGTCGCCGATCACATCACCCCTGATCCAAACGCTCTTGCTCGGGCTGGAACTGTTACACCCTCTTGTTCTTGTTGGTGGTTGTATTTTGAAAAAAACAAACACGTTTCATAGTCTAATTTATCAGTTCCTCTGATCATCTTATCAACCTGTATTAAGTCACCTCGAATTCTTCTCTTTTCTAGACAGTGTAGACTGGTTTTTCTGAGTCTTTCCTCATAACTGTAATTCTGGAATCCCACTATCAGCTTTGTTGCTCTTTTTTGTATTCTTTCCAGCATGTTTACATCCCCTCAATGAAAAGGACTTCACACCTGTACACAGAACTTCAATCTCTAACTAATGCTTTATACAGTTTTACTGTCACTTCCTTGCTCCTATGTTTAATATTTCTTTTTATCATACCTTTCATTGCATTTGCCTTTTTCACTGCTACCTGAACTTGCTCACTCAACTTACCTGTAGAATCTGTTATAACCCCTAGGGCCCTTTCTTTATCTTTGTTTCTAATATTGTTCTCGCCCATTCTGTAACTATGTTCCAGATTGGATATATCCATGTGAATGACTGTAAATTAATCTACATTAAACTCCATTTGTCAGCTTACAGACCATTCTTAAATTTATCGAAATCCGACCTCAATATATTCACTTCTGCTTTATATGAGACACTACTGCATAGTTTTGTGTCATCAGCAAATTTTGCAATCGTGGATCCCATATCAATGTCCAAATCGTTTATATATATATAAAGAAAAAAATTGCAAGTCATTATCGGTTCATTCTTTTGACTTTGACGTTCAATATAAAAGATGTACGAGTACAGATTTAAGAAAAAACAAACATATATTGCTCAGGCTAAACCAGAATTCAAAGGGAAAAAAATTATGTTTAAGCCAATATTAAAATATAATCAGATATATTGAACGGTGAGCTTTAGAACAGAAAGATTTAAATAAAATCGTTGAAACCTATGTGGGATTTGTAACTAGGTATACAGGCATATGGATAGGTACAATAATTAAATATATATGACAGATAGTCATTAGATAGATAGATGAACAGACAGACAGACGTAGTCTGGCAGCCATCAGACTGGCAGACTTACAAACAGACAGACAGGCGGACGCACAGATGGACAGATAGACAGACAGTAAAAGAAACAGACACACAGACATACAGAGACACAGACAAACATATATATATATATATAAATATATATATATATATATAAACAGATATAGTTAGAGAGATAGATAGATATAGATGGATGGATGTGTATGTTAGTAGGTATATATGTTGGTAGGTAGATAAGGGCATATATAGGCAGAGAGATTATGTTAAATTAGATTGGACAAAAGCACAAACGGATTGAAACAGACAGAAAATCCGTCATTTTGGTCTTGTCAGGTCAGGTCTTCCCGTAACCGGTGAGGTCGTTGGGGCACACATGAAGACATCCTTACAACTCCACGCCACCCTTCTCTGTCAGCGGCAGCTGCCTGTGACTCTTCTGGTCGGAGATTGGTCCATTCTTTTATGCTGTCTTCCCATCTCTTCTTGGTCCGGTCTCTTCGTCGTCTGCCATGCACCTTTCCGTGGAGGATTGTATTTGCAAGACCATTTGATCTCGATATGTGACCGTACCAAGTGAGTTTCCTTCTTTTGACAGTTGCTAAGAGGTCTTCGAAAGGCCTTATTGCTGTTGTAATTCTATCTCGTATTTCCTCATTTTTAACTCGATCTTTGTACGTGACGTTTAAAGTCTTCGGAAACATCTCATCTCCAAGGCCTATATCCTTCGTTGAAGGTCAGCTGTAACTGTCCATGTCTCACAAGCATAGAGGACTATTGACAGGACCAGTGTACGCATTAATCTGATTTTCGTGCTTAGTGCTAACCGTTTATCTTGCCAGATTTTGTTAAGCCGTGCATGCGCCGCTATTGTCTGTGCTTATCTGGCCAATACTATCATGACAGTACCAACGTGACCTCCAAGTGCCTCACTCATAATTCCCTCAAGGAATATATTGAAAAGAGTTGGAGAGAGTGTACACCCCTGTCTCACACCAACTGATGTGCGAAACCAGTCCCCTGAAAATAAAAGATGGATATATGGGTAGAATTGTAAAAAAGGTAGATACGAAAGCGTCTACGTGGATAAAGTAATGGATGCACGATGTATGAATGGAAAGACGAAGGAATTAATGGATAGATATAAACATCCACATATGTTCATGCTGTCGTCAATCATATTGGTCTAGGGTCTCATTTGGTCTCGTGCGATCTCGGACTGATTCTCGTGAATGTCACTCTTGTAGCAGTGATATCGTATCATACTACATACTTAATGAATGTATATGTCTCTTC
Source organism: Ariolimax columbianus (assembly GCA_036924085.1). NCBI lineage: Eukaryota > Metazoa > Mollusca > Gastropoda > Stylommatophora > Arionidae > Ariolimax > Ariolimax columbianus. The sequence continues at coordinate 4,321,145 of JAVGWX010000019.1, read as the reverse complement.
TATTGTTTCTTTTCATTGCCTCTAGAGCATACGACCAACATTACAGCTTGATTACTTCATTAACCATACTCCAATGCACGATCATGCTCCTTCAGTGGTGGTTTTTGTTGCAATTTAGCCTACATGATGAGGTTGTTAGCCCCATGTAGCACAGTTCACTCGCATTTTGCGATATGCACGTTGGCACAGTAGGTCTAATATTAGGGGACTGAGTGGTCTAGATGTAAAATGTCGGCCCTGGGTGCAGGAGGTTGCGAGTATAAATCACGTTGGAGATTGGGATCTTTTCACGTGAACTTTCTGGTATTTCCCCGGATCTCTTGGTAGTAGAAATCAGACGCCCGTGTACAGTGACGCGCATCGTAAAAATCCATCGGCAATGTCAAATCGAAAAGAGTAGGCTTAACGGCCGCTGACCTGGAAAAAATTCGAGATTGTGTTAAAAACCTGGCCAATCTATTAGGGGAACCTCGCCAGTACTAGGAGTTCGTCCATTGTGCTGAGATTAGAGGATCCACGCCAGTACTACGGAGTTCGTCCATTGTGCTGAGATTATGTGATCCTCGCCAGTACTAGGAGTTTGTCCATTGTTCTGAGATTAGGTGATCCTCGCCAGTACTAGGAGTTCGTCCATTGTGCTGAGATTATTTGATCCTCGCCAGTACTAGGAGTTCGTCCATTGTGCTGAGATTAGGTGATCCTCGCCAGTACTAGGAGTTCGTCCATTGTGCTGAGATTAGGTGATCCTCGCCAGTACTAGGAGTTCGTCCATTGTGCTGGGATTCTCTAAAAATGTGGAGAATAACATCACTTATAGGCTAAACTGTGTGCAATGACGTTGATTCTTCGACTGAACTAAACTAATCCTCCCTCCCAGGAAACGGCCCATGGAGTCATGTAGGGTGTGACTGTGTCTTACCTTATCAATGTTATTTATGAATAAACACGTTTTGATTTGCTGACCCTTGTTGTCCGCAGAGAGGGCCAAAATGTTAAGGCGGACGAAGAGGATATCGACATTGACCTGACCTCACCGGAAATAGAAAAGGCAGCTATCAGGATCCAAGCAGGTTTTAAAGGTTTCAAGGCCAGAAAAGAGCTGACTACAGAACAGGGTGACCCCGGAGAGGTATGTCCTGTATTTTTCGTTGATTTGTGTCTACCTTGTATTCATGAACGAGGGAACGACGGAGGCCATTCTGATCTTCTTTATCGTCTTCTACTTTCCTCTTCTTCGTCTTCTACGTTCGTTCTCTCACTCCCGCTACCAAGCCATGAACGTTCTAAAATTCCCGCTACCAAGCCATGAACGTTCTAAAATTTCCGCTACCAAGCCATGAACGTTCTACAATTCCCACTACCAAGCCATGAACGTTCTACAATTCCCGTTACCAAGCCATGAACGTTCTAAAATTGCCGCTACCAAGCCATGAACGTTCTAAAATTGCCGCTACCAAGCCATGAACGTTCTAAAATTCCCGCTACCAAGCCATGAACGTTCTAAAATTCCCGCTACCAAGCCATGAACGTTCTAAAATTCCCGCTACCAAGCCATAAACGTTCTAAAATTCCCGCTACCAAGCCATGAACGTTCTAAAATTCCCGCTACCAAGCCATGAACTTTCTCAATCTCCCGCAACTAATAACCGAAAAGATCTCTGCAATTAACAGGATGCTGTCCGTAGAGCGGAATGGATTCTTTTCCAAATTTACAGCTTGACGGCGATATTTGAACCTTTTGATCCAATTTCAACAAGTATTTTTGGGTACCGGACTAGCCTTCCCTCTTCGATATCTTTTCCTTAGTCTGCTCTGTTGAAGCCTGTTATCCAGGATCATCGCGTGAAGGCGTAGAAGGGTCTTGGCAGTTCTGGTTCGCTGGCCCTGATGCTAGCAGTTAGCTATGGATGGCTGACGACTGCACCTCATGCGCTGCTCAGCGTCTTGATCCCTTCCCATGATCCCATTCGCCACATGTTCATTGTTGAACAGTTTTGTTTTCTTCTGCATACTATACACCTCATGGTTTGTTTCCTGGGCACATGTCAAATGTTTTCTCTTTTTAAACTGTCTATTTACTATTGAAACTTTAAAATATTTGATAATACTTACAGTAAACAAATAACAGATTTAAAATAATTGTTACTTTTCATAATCTTCTTCGGCGTTCGTCCTAAACAAGCACATTTTGACGCTGTGCCATAGCTAACAGCGAGGCTGTGATGTTTGCGCTTTCGGTCCGAAAGATCCTGGGTTTTCTTTGCGTACTCTGTCTTCCCACTGCGATCTTGTCTTGTCTTCGTTCGTTCTCAATCTCCAGCTACAAAATCCTGAAAGGGCTTAAGTGCCAGAATGTAGTTCAGAGAACGGAATGCGTTGTGTCGTAGTTTACAGATTGCCTGCGATATGTGCACCTTTCGGTCCAACACATCCGACTTCAGCAATCATTGTTTGAGTACCGGGTTAGCATTCCCTCTTCGATCCCTTCTCCTTAGCCAGTCTGCCCTGCTGCAGTCTGTTATCCAGGATCACCGCGTGGAGGTGTAGAAGGGTCTTAGCAGCTTTGGTTTGCTGGCCCTGACGCTAGCAGACAGCTATGGGTCGCTGACCACTGCAGCTCATGCGCTGCTCAGTATCTTGATCCCTCCCATTGCGATCTAAATTCTATTAGTCAGCCTAGACAGGTGCAGTCTGTTTCCAGGGCGGCCGCTTGGAGGCGGAATACAGTCTCTATCAGCTCTTGTGTGATGATCCTACTGCGAGCTACCAACCATGAGTCTCTGGCTGCTGTCAGCCCATCAAGTCTACCAGCCAACCATGAGTCGCTGGCTGCTGTCACCTCATCCAACCTACCAGCCAACCATGAGTCGCTGGCTGCTGTCAGCTCATCCAACCTACCAGCCAACCATGAGTCGCTGGCTACTGTCAGCTCATCCAACCTACCAGACAATTGTTATTCAATCTGACATATTACATATATCGCCTGAGTGGCATAGCGGGCACGATTGCTAGAATCTCGCAAGCAAGTACCAGGTTCAAAACTCAGGCTCAATATTATCCAGTTTACCCAGCTGTAAATTGAAACTGTACTTATTGTTAAGGGTATGAAATGTATCGAAGAAGGGAATTGGTTATTCCATTTATAAACACAGCTGAGAAATGTCAAATTAAACTTCTAGTGCGTCTTTCCCTCCGGCGGCGGCAGTGTGTCTTATGTGGGACCAATTTCGCCTTGACATGTGTTGATAAGATCAAAGGTAATGAAATCCCTCAATGACCGCTCTTAAGTGATGACGTTGACCATGTAATCGATGGATGAACCAGTCAGAACGAGACTTGTATGAGTGTAGACAGAATCATGCGTCGGTGAAGCAGGAAGGGGCTCCTAAGAGGATGGGGCCATTTAGAGGACGGAACTTTATTAGTGTGTACAACCAGCAAACTATAGTAACTATCAACATTCATAACCTTGCTTGGCCATCTGCTTAAGGAATATGAGCACCTACGGATTTCCCTAAAGTGCAGTGATGCCGACTGTGGTTGACCTAACAATATAAACAGATCGTAATGGTATGGGACGGTCGGTAATGAGAACATGTCTCTGTGCAGAAGATATATCACGTGCCATGGGAAACAATCCGAGGATTACATGTTTTCAACTGGAGCGCTTGTGTCCCTTTACAGAATGAACGGATTAGGAAACATTCATGTTACCATCATGCTGCAATATTATAAGAGATGATTATTTTTGGCCTTCCTGGCTCTAAAAGAAGCATGAGAGTCATAGTTGTAGTCACCGTCTGTAGTGCACTGCGCCGAATTACACCTATGCTTTTTGGGTTGTGTTTCTGTAGTAAAATAGTTTACATGATGGAATGAAGAGAATTTCGCGTAGACTGGTTTACGTGTTTCATTGATTACACCAAGACCTTCGATACGGTTAAACATCAGAATTTGTGAAACATGAACGTAATTCGTTTTCCTGTGCATATTATCCATCTCATTGAAACATTATACCAAGATCTACTAGCCGCTGTACGAGTATCTGGGCAAATCAGATGGGTTCGTAATACAAAAGGGAGTAAGACAGGGATGTATCCTCTCACCTTATCTATACAGCATATATGCGGAATGTATAATGAGAAATGTTCGAGAAGATGTGAACATTGAAAGTTTTGATACATTAACGATTCGGGGGTACGAGATTGTAGAGTTACGATACGCAGATGTCACAGTGATACTATCAAGAAGGGCTAGAGCAGCTAATGTAAGCCGTCAATGGACATAGTAAAGATCACAACCTGTTTATAAACATTACAAAAACAAAGATAATGACCACCGACATGACACAATGTCAACATAAATTTACAGTGTATGGTGAGGAAATAGATCAATTCACACAGTTTGAATATCTGGGCTCCAGAAATGACAAAAATAGCGACTGCTCAAAAGAAAACAGAAGAAGACTAGCCATGGCAATGGAGAGAATGAACAACCTGAAGAATTGACGAAAGAACACCAACAAAACGACAAAAGTGAGAGTCTTGAAAGCCTGGGTTTTTCCTGGGGCATCATATGGATGCGGATCATGGACGATTACCAAAATTTCTAGACCTCGAGTCGAATCCTACGAGTCAAAATGTTACAGAAAGATCCTCAGAATACCCTGGGCGGAGAAAAGGACAAATGTAGACATTCGGCAAGAGTTGAGCATAGAGGAGAACTGGTTTATCAATTCAATTATGGCCAGAAAACGTAAATACTTTGTTCACACCAAGAGACACAACGGTCTTGAGAGAACAGTGATGGAAGGTATGGTGCCAGGAACAAGAGGCAGGGGTAGACAAAGAAGACGATGGCACCACGACATCCAGGTATGTTTGGGTATGACTGTGGCGGAAGCTGGAGTTTTGGCAAGAGAACGAGTTTCTTTCAGACAGACTGTGATGGAAGCGACGTTCTATAAAGGACATGCTACATGATGATGATGGAATTATTAGTCTTCTTGTGAATGGCCATAATGAGCAGGTTTACCCTTTTGTGCACGCTGAAAAGGACGTTAAGGGACGAGTTGCAGTAGCTTTTCTCACATACTGAGCGTGCTGATGAAAGTGTACCGGGGTCCTCCAAGTGGCTGTGTTATGCTTGGCTTCATCTACGTGTCGCTAACTACTACGGGTATCACGTCGATCCCCCAACTCGCTAGCCAGGCTGCCAAGAAGAACAGTCAGTTTCCAGGTAGGACTAGGAGGAAGTCGAGGTAAGGGTCTTGACCAGTATGTTTAGCCTGATACTGACTAACATATATGATCAGTATGTTGTGCCTGACCCTGACTGACATGTCTGATCAGTATGTTGTGCCTGACCCTGACTAACATGTCTAATCAGTATGTTGTGCCTGACCCTGACTAACATGTCTGATCAGTATGTTGTGCCTGGCCCTGACTAACATGTCTGATCAGTCTTCCCTCACATTGTTAGTCTTAAGCTCAGTCGATATTTGAAAGTTGATTTTTAAGAGGGCAGTTGTTGAAAGTAGCGAGTTCAGGTCCCAGAAGCACTTAAATTGGGTCAGGTCATCCCGTAACCGGTGAGGTCGTTGGGGCACACATGAAGACATCCTCACAACCCACGCCACCCTTCTCTGTCATATGCCGCCGCTTGTGACTCTTCTGGTCGGAGATTGGTCCATTCTTTTATGTTGTCTTCCCGTCTCTTCTTGGTCCGGTCTCTTCGTCGTCTGCCATGCACCTTTCCGTGGAGGATTGTATTTGCAAGACCATTTGATCTCGATATGTGACCGTACCAAGTGAGTTTCCTTCTTTTGACAGTTGCTAAGAGATCTTCGAAAGGCACTATTGCTGTTTTAATTCTATCTCGTATTTCCTCATTTGTAACTCGATCTTTGTACGTGACGTTTAAAAGTTTTCGGAAACATATCATCTCCAAGGTCTGTATCCTTCGTTGAAGGTCAGCCATAACTGTCCATGTCTCACAAGCATAGAGGAATATTGACAGGACCAGTGTACGCATTAATCTGATTTTCGTGCTTAGTGCTAACCGTTTATCTTGCCAGATTTTGTTAAGCCGTGCAAGCGCCGCTATTGTCTGTGCAATTCTGGCCAACAACTCATATTTTGATCCTTCATCACTGAAATCGACCCAAGATATCTAAAACGGTCAACCACTTCGATTTCCTGACCGTTAGCTTTTATCCTACTGTTGAAGCCCTCGGCGTTGTTGGTCATTAATGTTGTCTTTCCAGCGTTTATCTCCATACCATAGTCAAGAGCTGTTTCATCGAGCCTTCTGACCTATTCCTGGAGTTCTGCTTCTGAACCCGCCAACCCGTCGATATCATCTGCAAAACGAAGGTTGGTAATCGTTCGGCCCCCTATCTTGACAGTACCAACGTGACCTTCAAGGAATATATTGATGTGCGAAACCAGTCCCTTCGCCTCTTATTCACAAGAACTGCTTTAGACGCCTTGTTATACAGGTGTTCAAGTATAGTTATAATATGTCCGTTGATTTTATATATCCTCATGGTATGCTCAAAGCGCTTTATGCCATACCCTATCAAACGCCTTCTTAAAATCAACGATCACGGGATACAGTATTTGCTGCAGTTCTAGATATTTCTCGCTTAGCAGCCTTAAATTAAATATCTGTTATGTAGTGTATCTTCCCTGTCTGAACCCTGCTTGCTCCTCGGCAATGATGTTCTCTGCTTGGGGTTTCAATCGGTCGGGGATTAATCTAATCATGACCTTGCTACGGTGGCTAATGAGGCTTATTGTTCTGTAATTTTGGCACAGCTTTAGGTTTCCAGACTTATGTAACGGTATAACCATAGATTTCGTCCATAAGTCCGGCCAGTTTCCTGTCACCCATATTTTGTTGCAGATGTGTGTCAGGCCTTCCACCACTACCTCTCCACCTGCTTGTAAGAGCTCTGCTGGTATATTGTCTACTCGGGCCGCCTTCCCTCTTCTCAATGTCTTTACCGCTGCAGCTACCTCTTCCTTCGTTATCAGTTGGTTATCCTCTATCTTTGTTGGTGTTGGGAGGAATGTTTTCTCAGGTTCGTTTCGCCCTTCATAGTTGTATAGTTAAATATAACTATAACTTAAATTGAGGTCGTCAGTAATGTACAGTTAGGACCTCTTGAGAGTGAAAGAAGGAGCGACAAAGTCTTTGTTGGTTTGTTGATACATACACATATGTGTTTAGGGAGAGACGAAGAGTGCATGTCGATCGAGAATGAACGAGAAAGAAAGAGAGAGCGAGGGAGAAAGAGAGAGAGAGAGGTCAAGGGAGTAAGTCTATTGGTAGATTGGGAGAGATGGAGGAAGACATAGTGCACATTTCGGTTAAGGGATTTCTAGAGGGAGACAGTGCGCATGACGGTTAAGGGATTGCTAGAGGGAGACAGTGCGCATGACGGTTAAGGGATTGCTAGAGGGAGACAGTGCGCATGACGGTTGAGGAAAAGGAGTTTGTTTATTGACCATGAAATTGAGAAGAGGGGTGGGTGCGGGGGGTGAAGGGGAAGGAGAGAACGTGTTCTATGAAAGGAGGAGGAATAAACTACAGAAATGTATAACCAGGTTAAAAGACTGCGAGTCGTTTCCCCACTCCCTTCCCTTGCCGATACTTCCCTGGCCCCCTGCCAAGGGCAACCACTTTGATCTTGACATATTTGACTTACTCTGACAAAAATAAATTCCAATGGGCGAGATTTTGAATACATTTCAGACACGATACTTTTGTCGTAAGACTTGTCGTAAGCAGTGAATAATCATAGAATATAGGAATGTTTGGACGGACAGGTAAACAATAACAATACAGAAAACCCCTGCTCATTACCATGTTGTCTCTTTATCTCAGTTCTACTATTTTCGTGACCTCTCCCTGTTATTTACACTTGTTTCCATCCTCGTGGATACAGGACACGCCTACGGAAGCTAGCCCAGACCAGGACGAGGGCGCTGACCGAGATCTAACAGGTCCTGAGGCGGAGCATGCAGCCACGAAGATACAAGCTGGGTTCAGAGGTCACAGTGCACGTAAACAGTTGAAGGAACAGGTACGTTACTTTTGCATAAAACCTGTTTTTTATGTGAGTGTAGTGTATGTGAGTGTAGTGTATGTGAGTGTAGTGTATGTGAGTGTAGTGTATGTGAGGGTAGTGTATGTGAGTGTAGTGTATGCGAGTGTAGTGTATGCGAGTGTAGTGTATGTGAGTGTAGTGTATGCGAGTGTAGTGTATGTGAGTGTAGTGTATGTGAGTGTAGTGTATGCGAGTGTAGTGTATGTGAGTGTAGTGTATGTGAGTGTAGTGTATGTGAGTGTAGTGTATGTGAGTGTAGTGTATGCGAGTGTAGTGTATGCGAGTGTAGTGTATGTGAGTGTAGTGTATGTGAGTGTAGTGTATGTGAGTGTAGTGTATGTGAGTGTAGTGTATGTGAGTGTAGTGTATGCGAGTGTAGTGTATGTGAGTGTAGTGTATGTGAGTGTAGTGTATGCGAGTGTAGTGTATGTGAGTGTAGTGTATGTGAGTGTAGTGTATGCGAGTGTAGTGTATGTGAGTGTAGTGTATGTGAGTGTAGTGTATGTGAGTATAGTGTATGTGAGTGTAGTGTATGTGAGTGTAGTGTATGCGAGTGTATTGTATGTGAGTATAGTGTATGTGAGTGTAGTGTATGTGAGTATAGTGTATGCGAGTGTATTGTATGTGAGTATAGTGTTTGTGAGTGTAGACACAGCTTGCTACGCTTTGCATTCACAAACGGCGTCGGTAGTTAGAAGAAGCAATAATAATAAAAAAATAATTAAAAAATAATTCGTCAGTACTATGTTTTCTCAAAATCAGGATGGAATCCCAATAGAGGTCATCAAGAATGGAATGGACATACTTGCTCCACAGATACACCACTTGATAACTTTATGATGGCATGAAGGACAGGTCCTGTAGGACATACTTGCTCCACAGATACACAAGTTGATAACTTTTAGCTTGCATGAAGGACAGGTCCCGCAGAATTTCAAAGATTCGAGCATTGTAACCTTGTACAAGAACAAGGGGGACTGGTGTGACCGCAACAACTAGAGGAATTTCGCTTATGTGTACCGTTGGGAAGATACTTGCCAGAATTGTTCTGCGCAGACTCCATGTCCTAGGAGACCATGTTTACACTGAGTCACAGTGTGGTTCGTTAGAATAGGTCTACCACAGATATGATATTCTTGCTACGACCGTTACAAAAGAAAAGCAGAGAACAAAAGCAACCATTGTATATTGCCTTCATAGATCTCACGAAGGTATTTGACTTGGTCAGTCGTGTGGGTCTGTTCAAAGCGCTCGGGAGGATTGCTTGTCCACAGATTCTTCTGAGCATTATCGAGTCGTTCCACACTGACAGGAAAGGCACCATCAACCTTGACGGTACGTCCTCAGAGGAGTTCGAAATCAAGTGCGGAGTTAAACAAGGCTGTGTACTTGCTCCAACTCTCTTTGGAATATATTTTTCTCACTTCTCTTGAAGCATGCATTTCGTGACCAAGAAAGTTATATCTTCGCTCATTTTCGCACAGATGATGGCCTATTCAATTCGCAAAGGCTGAAAGCCAAGACCAAAATAAACAGGGTGCGTATGAGAGAACTACTATTTGCGGATGATGCCGCAATTACGACTCACTCAGAGGAGGAACTGCAAAGCTTACTATCTGTATTTTCGGATGTCTGCTGTGAGTCCGGGTTAACAATCAGCAAAAAGAAAACACAAGTTATGGTCGAGGGTGAAACAAGCCACCAGTAATCTTCATTGATGATGAGGTTCTCGATGTAGTAAATCATTTTACGTACTTGGGATCCTAAGTCAATAATAAACTATCCCTGGACCAAGAGACCAACATCAGGATAGGAAAGGCAGCAACATCAATGAGCAGTTTAACAAAAAGGGTCTGGGAGAACAAGAAGCTCACTGTTAAAACAAAAACACTTGTTTACCAGGCCTGTGTCCTCAGCACTCTTCTTTACGGCAGTGAGACACTGTCTACCTACATGGACCAGGAGAGGCGGCTAAACAGCTATCACATGAGGTGCCTGCGCAGAATCCTTGGGGTTGGGTGGCAGGACAAGATCACCAACGCTGAGGTGTTGGAGAGAACAGGCACTTTCACAATTTTTTCCATGCTTGGTCTTCGAAGGCTCCGCTGGCTGGGACACATTCGGAGGATGGATGATTACAGAATACCAAAATATCTTCTCTATGGGGAATTAAAGTTGGGAAAAAGGTCTCAGGGCCGGCCACTACTTCGGTTCAAGGATGTATGCAAGCGGGATATGAATGATGCAGGCATCGATTTAGAATCGTGGGAACAGGGCGCCATGGATCGTGTTACATGGAGGTGCATGATTAAGCATGGACTACAGACGAAGTAGATACTAATTGCTGATTGGCTAAAGAGTCTGAGAAGACACGCCACACCATGCGATGCCGGAAACGGTCCTGACTTTCCTTGCACGCACTGTGGAAGACGCTTCTCTGCCCGGATTGGTCTTACGAGTCACATTCGTTACCGTCATGGACTGTAGTTGCATACCTTTTCAAAGCACAATTACTATCGTCTGACGTAACGAAAAGAGCTAATGATTAATATCGTATAATTATATCACAAATAACATGCTATTTCCTGTCAACAGTACTCACAGCTTCTGTGTGGCTAATCACTTCTTCTGTGTGGCTAATCACTTCTTCTGTGTGGCTAATCACAGCTTCTGTGTTGCTAATCACTGCTTCTGTGTGGCTAATTATGTCATTAATTCATTTGTTTTCCCCATCTTTCTATTATAAAATGAACCAGTATATCTTTTCTGCCATGACCTCATTTATGTGCGTATTCTAGTCTTGTGCCACTCTGTTTTGTTTCTAATAATCAACGTCACTGCACTCTGGAATTACCTACAGGTGCTCAATGTCTCTCAGTAAATGTCGCAAGGCCTAGCTCGCATCGCTGTATGGTCTAGTTGAAGTCTTATATACATGAGAGTCTTCGATCAGAGGTTGCCCCGAGGTATTTCAACCTGCTCCATCTGCCAATGGCACATCCACCACAGGTAACTTCCAGGAGGTCGGCTTTCACTACATCATGGTCCAAGGAACACCACATCATTCAGGCCTTGTTAGGATTGATCCTAGCGCTGAAATCCGCTGACCATCGTGAGATTGCCTGCATGGTCTGGATAACTCTGAACATTTCATGCCTACCTCTTTCCAATTTTCCGTTGTTTTGTTGTTATTTTACAAAATCTTTAAAGCTTTTGGAGGCTCTGCCTTTTTCTCAATCCTCCCATTAGCCTCGTCGACTATTCTGAGGCCGTCTCTTTCGGGTTTTCCGTCACTCTTTGTTACCATCTCCGCATCTTTGTCATGCCTGTTCTACAGGTTGACTCTACCAGTCTGGTTGAACAAAAGAGGATTCAGTGATCCTGTGCCCAATTGTCTCGTGTAGTCTAAATGTCTGGTCATAGGCCTGATAACTGAAAACCTGTTTAGGTTTCCTGTGTCTGGTTGGCTTTCCTTTGGCGATATGGACATCGTATGAGAGGTTGTCGCTGCCCTGTGCACTCAGTCTGCTCCAGTGTGTGGAGTGAGATACGTCGCTTGATATCAGTGCCAGATCGATGACACTATATAGACCACCTGGTCGAGATGGCAATCTTGTCGGCGTACATCGTTCACGACTGTATGGTCTGTGTCTTGTTGTGCCCGGCTCAAAGCGATCTCTTGTCTGTTTGCAGTGACTATTTGTGTACCATTATGACAAGACAGTCTCTAGTGTATGTGTTAGAGTTCCCTTTGGCCTATATTAGTCTGTATTCGTACGTTAGTCTGATTTTCTATATTCCTCTAATTTAGTATATTTATCTGGTTTTATGCCCGAGTGCTCTGCCGGGGTCTTTGTGTATGACAAGGGCAAGAATAGGACCACTGCCTCACAGAGAGCATGTCGTAAGTGACGACTAACTGTGTGACATGGCAAAACACAGGCATGGTTAGGTGGTTTGTTTAAGAGCAGCATAAATGGCGACTTACAGGCTGTGGGTCTACTTTGCTCTAGTGTTTGAGTCTATTAAAATGGACTTGCACATCGGTTAACCACCCCCCCCCCCCCCCGTAAGCGCTTGTCCCAACGCAGCGGAGTATTAAGCTGCTCGAGCCTAGCCCGCTTAGCAGGAAATCATTCTCCCGGCTACATCCAGCTAATACCACAGCTGGGACCTGCACATGGTCATCTGCTCTTGTAGAAGTACAGGTCAACTAAGAACTAAGAATCTGATTTCACATATTCCTCTGATAAAATGTATTTGTCACATTTTATATATTCCTCTGGTTTAGTATATTCCTCTTATTTAATATTTCCTTCTGATTTCGTATTTGTTCCATCTGCAACCGCCACATTGTAACCAGCTCAATAAGAGTTATCTTATCACCTGCTGTTGCACTTATCCGATGTCTCTTATTTTCCTGTTACATTTGGCCTGCATCCACATCGCCGTCACCTCACTCCCTCTCGACTGGGCGTAGACTGACGAGGAAGTACAAGGGAACCAACTTAATGACGAGAAAGTTGAGGATGACCTTGCGGACGTTGACCTTTCTGACCCTGACCTGTCAAAAGCGGCCTTAAAAATTCAAGCAGGCTTCCGAGGATTGAAGTCACGGAAGGAGCTTCTAGAGAAGAAGGTCTTGGCCATAACATGATATTGTCAGTGCCAACTTTTTGTTGTTGATGTATGTCTGTATGTCATACCTTCCTGATGGTGTCACCAATGTAGCTTCACGTCTACAATGTCGTGATCAGTCTCCGCTTCTTTATTGTTCTATGTTGCTCTATGTGTGTGTGTGTGTGTGTGTGTGTGTGTGTGCGTGCGTGCGTGCGGACAGACAAGCTGGCGTACAGACGGACGGACGGACTGACTGACAAACAAGCAGACATACATTTAGATAGAGGAGGTGCTAAAAGATAACTAGCTTTGATTGCGCAAGGCTAAAGGTTCAGGGGATGCCATCAGATCATTGCGGCTTCTCGCAGAAAGAATGATCGATATATATATCTGCTTTACTGACAACGATAAAGCCTCCTATCGAGTCTCTTGGAGCACACTTTTCACGTGTTGCAATAAGTAAGGAAAGAGATTGAATGCTCTATCTGTTTGCCTGTCAGGGCTTCATTCCTAGACCAGCCACCAACCAAGGCTAAAGGCCTGGTCTGCCCTGCCACAACACTAAGCTGAGGTTATATTTCCGCGCTCTAGGATAAGGCAGTGTATCCTCTTGCGTGTGCTCCTTCGCACATCGTCGGTTGTCAGGTTTGTCAGACGCTGACCAACTTTCAGAGTTATCAGAAAACAGGTTGCACAGCCATATCTGACAAAACCCGACAAGATACGCTAGTATCTTATCTGGAAGGCCTCAGATGGCTTGAAATCATAGTTTTCCTTCTCCTAGATGAGCTGCCTTCCTAGGCTTTCGAACCCCATCTGCCCGAAACTGCTAGTTTTAAGGCGCCAGTGACTAGCCTTACGCCCCTGATCTTGTAAGTCAAAACAGTTCTGGCCCGCGAAGGCCATGAGTTGAACTTTATTGTCAGAGGCTATACGAGACGCACGTCATGGGAGCATTTAGTTGGTGTTGAGAGTTCTTCCTCAACCCCTGCCCCGGCTATAACAACATTTAGAACCCACATCTTAGAATCTCATAATGTTGCTCTATTTATATGTCTCTATGCTGTCATCTTTCTAAGTATTTATACTGTCATGTTGCTATGTTCGTATGTTCTTATGTTCCTATGTTGTCCTGTTCCTATGTATCGAAGATGCTATATCGATATATGTCGTTATCTTGTCCTGTTGCTATGTCTGTGTTTTGTCCCGTTGCTACGGCTCTATGTTACTGTATTAATATATGTATTTCTATGTTGCTCTGTTTATTTTGCTACATTTCTCTATTGACTCATCCTTCTTTGTTGTTGTTTTATTGATATCTATTTTTGTTGTTGTGTAGATCTGTTTCTGTGTTATTCTATCAATTTATGTTGTTCTATTGACCTTGGTTTCAAGTTTTTCTATCCCATTATGTTACAATGAATCTGTTTTTGATATCAGTGTAATATTGTTACGCTTCTACTAACCTCTTCTTGCTGTTGACTTTTGTTTACGTGTTGTTCTACTGCCATGCTATGTGTAACACGCTTATTGTAGATTTATCGTTACATAATATTCTACTTACAAGATGCTGTAACCAACCTATTGTTGTTGGTCTATATTTACATATTGTTCTAGTTACATTGTGTTTTAACCAGTCAATTGTTGATCAATGTCTTTCTGTTGCTTTCCTTACATATGTTTTAACCAGCCTTTTCTTTTTGATCTGTGATTCTTTCTTAGCACTCTTGTTTTGTTTGCGCTTTCATTTATTCAAACTATGTTCCAACAAATCCCTTCACTACGGATCTATGTTAATCATTGATTCTAATATTCATGTTGTTATGAACATATTCTGAAGTTTACGTTTGGCTACTGCAACATCAGCCTCACATTATAGTTAAATGTAAGTTCAAACATGCGCAAATAAAGAGGGTTGTGCATAGAGGTAGCTATTACGTGATGTAGGAACGGTAAGACAAAGAAACACTTTAAGAATTATGGACAAGTTACAACTCAACCACCGATGACAAAAGGGTTTTTGACGCGGAACACAGAAATCTATAAGGAATCTGCATGGCTGACTCACGTGTCTCCTTCTAACTTAATCTCAATAGATGGTAGCAGATTACAATGTTAGGACATGGCTAGTCTGCAGCAATGACAGTAGAAGTAACGAATGACTCAATTGATACTTCACGAAATGCGGGAAGACGTGGAACAAGCTCAGAGCCGTTGCCTTTAGGTGCAGATTGCTCCCACAGCTCGATTCAGGACGCCTGCGTCAGTTCATTCCATTGTACAGATCGATTCAGGACGCCTGCGTCAGTTCATTCCATTGTACAGATCGATTCAGGGGGCCTGCGTAAGTTCATTCCATTGTACAGATCGATTCAGGGGGCCTGCGTTAGTTCATTCCATTGTACAGATCGATTCAGGACGCCTGCGTCAGTTCATTCCATTGTACAGATCGAATCAGGGGGCCTGCGTTAGTTCATTCCATTGTACAGATCGATTCAGGGGGCCTGCGTTAGTTCATTCCATTGTACAGATCGATTCAGGGGGCCTGCGTTAGTTTATTCCATTGTACAGATCGATTCAGGGGGCCTGCGTTAGTTCATTCCATTGTACAGATCGATTCAGGACGCCTGCGTCAGTTCATTCCATTGTACAGATCGAATCAGGGGGCCTGCGTTAGTTCATTCCATTGTACAGATCGATTCAGGGGGCCTGCGTTAGTTCATTCCATTGTACAGATCGATTCAGGGGGCCTGCGTTAGTTTATTCCATTGTACAGATCGATTCAGGGGGCCTTCTTTAGTTCATTCCATTGTACAGATTGATTCAGGACGCCTGCATTAGTTCATTCCATTGTACAGATAGATTCAGGACGCATGCGTTAGTTCATTCCATTGTACAGATAGATTCAGGACGCCTGCGTCATTTCATTTCATTGTACAGATCGATTCAGGACGCCTGCGTTAGTTCATTCCATTGTACAGATAGATTCAGGGGGCCTGCGTTAGTTCATTCCATTGTACACATCGATTCAGGACGCCTGCGTTAGTTCATTCCATTGTACAGATCGATTCAGGACGCCTGCGTTAGTTCATTCCATTGTACAGATAGGTTCAGGACGCATGCGTTAGCTCATTCCATTATTCGATACGTCGTTTTCTGGGACTAGACCGTAGGGGCTGTGTTAGCTGTCCTAAACTTCGCCTAGATTTTAGTTTATTGTCCATCGCAATCGCTGATGGCCACAACATCAGACGGTTTTTTCCTAATAATGTGATGTGAGCTATATTTGGATTATAGAAACGAAGTTAACACGTTGGTCATCAACCTCACTCTCTTGTCCCGAGTTACCTTGGATCAGTAGCAAGATTATTGGTCGAGACGACTGGAGGTAACTCAGGATGCAGGCACACTGGTCCTACCACCCATGAGACCAAGGGTCGCTTGATATTTGCGGAATTCGATTGCCCACCGTTTCCGTAAATCGCTGCCAGAGCCGGGTGCCTTAACCGCTTGACTACAGCAATCTTTGCATAATTCTACTCTAGTGTTATATTAGAGATCCTGTTTAGCGCATACTTGTAGTGGTGTTATATTAGAGATCCTGTTTAGCGCATACTTGTAGTGGTCTTATATTAGAGATCCTGTTTAGCGCATACTTGAAGTGGTGTTATATTAGAGATCCTGTTTAGCGCATACTTGTAGTGGTGTTATATTAAGAGATCCTGTTTAGCGCATACTTGTAGTGGTGTTATATTAGATATTCTGTTTAGCGCATACTATTAGTGGTGTTATAATAGAGATCCTGTTTAGCGCATACTTGTAGTGGTGTTATATTAGAGATCCTGTTTAGCGCATACTTGTAGTGGTGTACTATTAGAGATCCTGTATAAGCGGATAATTGTAGTGGTGTTATATTAGAGATCCTGTTTAGCGCATACTTGTAGTGGTGTTATATTAGAGATCCTGTTTAGCGCATACTTGTAGTGGTGTTATATTAGAGATCCTGTTTAGGCGCATACTTGTAGTGATGTTATATTAGAGATCCTGTTTAGCGCATACTTGTAGTGGTGTTATATTAGAGAGCTTACATGAGCGCATACTTGTAGTGGTGTTATATTAGAGATCCTATTTGAGCGCATACTTGTAGTGGTGTTATATTAGAGCGCTTACATGAACGCATACTTGTAGTGGTGTTATATTAGAGAGATTATATGAACGCATACTTGTAGTGGTGTTATATTAGAGAGCTTATATGAACGCATAGTTGTGTCCGTCAGATGGTGTTCTAAGATTGACTAGGTGCTTTGTATCTGATGTGTTGTTTGTATATTTCTTAAAAATTCAGGATTTACGGAAACAGGAAGAGGAGGAACCAAAAGCTGAAGAAATCGTTGACATTGACCTGAACGACCCGGATGTAGAAAAGTCTGCGCTGATGATTCAGGCTGGCTTTAAAGGTCTCAAAGCAAGAAAGGAGCTGAGAAAGGTAGGTGTGATTACGTTGTCACTCAGGTGTGTCCAATAAGTTAGTTGAATAAAATTATAATTAGTATCAGTAGTGTGCGTGTCTGTGTATATATATTAGCTGTTCCATCGTCAATCTTTACATGAATTTGTTGTTGGTGTTATTGTTGTTGTCGTCAATAAGCTTACCTGAGCTGTTACCTCTTTGTAGATAAGCAGGAAGAGGTAGGTAGGTGTAGGTAGAGGTAGGTATGTGTAGGTAGAGGTAGGTAGGTGTAGGTAGGTAGAGGTAGGTATGTGTAGGTAGGTGTAGTTAGAGGTAGGTAGGTGTAGGTAGAGGTAGGTAGGTGTAGGTAGAGGCAGGTAGGTGTAGTTAGAGGTAGGTAGGTGTAGGTAGAGGTAGGTAGGTGTAGATAGGTAGAGGTAGGTAGGTGTAGGTAGAGGTAGGTATGTGTAGGTAGAGGTAGGTAGGTGTAGATAGGTAGAGGTAGGTAGGTGTAGTTAGGTAGAGGTAGGTAGGTGTAGTTAGAGGTAGGTAGGTGTAGGTAGAGGTAGGTAGGTGTAGGTAGAGGTAGGTATGTGTAGGTAGAGGTAGGTAGGTGTAGTTAGAGGTAGGTATGTGTAGTTAGGTAGAGGTAGGTAGGTGTAGTTAGAGGTAGGTAGGTGTAGGTAGAGGTAGGTAGGTGTAGGTAGAGGTAGGTAGGTGTAGGTAGAGGTAGGTAGAGGTAGGTAGAGGTAGGTAGAGGTAGGTATGTGTAGGTAGAGGTAGGTAGGTGTAGATAGGTAGAGGTAGGTAGGTGTAGGTAGAGGTAGGTATGTGTAGGTAGAGGTAGGTAGGTGTAGATAGGTAGAGGTAGGTAGGTGTAGATAGGTAGAGGTAGGTATGTGTAGTTAGGTAGAGGTAGGTAGGTGTAGTTAGGTAGAGGTAGGTAGGTGTAGGTAGAGGTAGGTATGCGTAGTTAGGTAGAGGTAGGTAGGTGTAGGTAGAGGTAGGTAGGTGTAGGTAGAGGTAGGTAGGTGTAGGTAGAGGTAGGTAGGTGTAGGTAGAGGTAGGTAGGTGTAGGTAGAGGTAGGTAGGTGTAGGTAGGTGTAGGTAAAGGTAGGTAGGTGTAGGTAGGTGTAGTTAGGTAGAGGTAGGTAGGTGTAGGTAGAGGTAGGTAGGTGTAGTTAGGTAGAGGTGGGTAGGTGTAGTTAGGTAGAGGTGGGTAGGTGTAGGTAGAGGTAGGTAGGTGTAGTTAGAGGTAGGTAGGTGTAGTTAGGTAGAGGTGTGTAGGTAGAGGTAGGTAGGTGTAGGTAGGTGTAGGTAGAGGTAGGTAGGTGTAGGTAGAGGTAGGTAGGTGTAGGTAGGTGTAGGTAGAGGTAGGTAGGTGTAGGTAGAGGTAGGTAGGTGTAGGTAGAGGTAGGTAGGTGTAGGTAGAGGTAGGTAGGTGTAGGTAGGTGTAGATAGGTAGAGGTAGGTAGGTGTAGGTAGAGGTAGGTATGTGTAGTTAGGTAGAGGTAGGTAGGTGTAGGTAGAGGTAGGTAGGTGTAGGTCGCTTAGGCAGGGGGACGTCACTCCAAGCCTCCATGAGCACGACGAGAGGCTGAGATCTAGGCTGCACGCAGTGAGGATGATATCATTCCGATTTGGCCGAACCAGCTAGTGCGTGGATGTCCATAGGGGCGAGACGATGAAGAAGATGGTCACTTCCCTTCCTTGATGTCCATGCCTGCTTCAAGAGCTGGTTGGTGGAAATATCATCGGCAAGGCGGGCCACATGTCCAAATAAGGCGAAACGGCGACGGTTTA
Organism: Ariolimax columbianus; assembly: GCA_036924085.1. Classification (NCBI taxonomy): domain Eukaryota; kingdom Metazoa; phylum Mollusca; class Gastropoda; order Stylommatophora; family Arionidae; genus Ariolimax; species Ariolimax columbianus. Next base: position 4,302,159 of record JAVGWX010000019.1, on the reverse strand, counting down.
GAATGGTGAATATGCCGCCATGCCTCGTTTTTAAGGACAATTCGTCGTTTGAGACCTGTTCATATTAGGGAGTTGTAAGAATGAGGAAAAAACATGAACAAAAATTGTAAAAGTTGATTACGGTTGAGTTTAATCAAAATTTAAAAATTAGTATGGTCAGATACCGCACCGAGACGAGAACACAAACAAAACCTACGTTACGACCAATAGGCCTTCATCAGGGACAAAAATACTGAACTAACAAATGAACATATAAGGAAAAAAATGGTCAACTTATCTGATCATGGACCCAGTCTGTCTAAGCGACCGGTTGGGCCAGATGCTGACTGGAAATAAAACGGAGAGGTCATACACAAGGTGGCCGGGAATTGTAAGAATACACTTCTGGTAAGTGTAGATAATGCTGAGGTGTCTGGTGGCTTTCGTCCCCACCCAGGCGGACACTAAACAGTTGATGACCCTTTACCGGCTACAGGGGTAACATGTGTACACAGTCTTGTGCAATGTCGAGTATTGAACTAAACATTTAGGGGGACTTAAGAGGGCATTAGAGTACCTGGCGATGTGTCTTATGTTTCAGCTTTAAATTAGAGCATGACACACACTCAGCTTTACAAAAGAGCATTGCACATGCACACTCAGCTTTACAATAGAGCATCATACACACTCAGCTTTACAAAAGAGCATGACACACACGTATACTCAGCCTTATAATAGAGCATGGCACACACTCAGCTTTACAATAGAGAATGACACACACTCAGCTTTACAATAAAGCATGACAAACACACTCAGCTTTACAATATATACTGACATACATACACACTCAGCTTTACAATAGAGCATGTCTGACTTTCTTGGTGACTACTGTTTATAAGACTTTCTCGGGTTTGTATATGTTGTCCTTTGTCACGCCACATTTGACGTCATATGTTAATGACACTTCGGATATTGTTAATGTGATGCAAATAATGTTACGGATATTGTGACAAATGACAATCGTGTTAGTAAGAGTGCAGATAGTAATGGGAGAACTGACAATCGTGTTAGTAAGAGTGCAGATAGTAATGGGAGAACTGACAATCGTGTTAGTAAGAGTGCAGATAGTAATGGGAGAACTGACAATCGTGTTAGTAAGAGTGCAGATAGTAATGGGAGAACTGACAATCGTGTTAGTAAGAGTGCAGATAGTAATGGGAGAACTGACAATTGTGTTAGTATGTGTGAGAGAAAGTAGTGAGAAAACTGACAATTGTGTTAATATGTTTGAGAGAAAGTAGTGGGAAAACTGACAATTGTGTTAATATGTGTGAGAGAAAGTAGTGGGAAAACTGACAATGGTGTTAATATGTGTGAGAGAAAGTAGTGGGAAAACTGACAATTGTGTTAGTAAGAGTGCAGATAGTAATGGGAGAACTGACAATCGTGTTAGTAAGAGTGCAGATAGTAATGGGAGAACTGACAATGGTGTTAATATGTGTGAGAGAAAGTAGTGAGAAAACTGACAATTGTGTTAATATGTGTGAGAGAAAGTAGTGGGAAAACTGACAATTGTGTTAATATGTGTGAGAGAAAGTAGTGGGAAAACTGACAATTGTGTTAATATGTGTGAGAGAAAGTAGTGGGAAAACTGACAATTGTGTTAATATGTGTGAGAGAAAGTAGTGGGAAAACTGACAATTGTGTTAATATGTGTGAGAGAAAGTAGTGGGAAAACTGACAATTGTGTTAATATGTGTGAGAGAAAGTAGTGGGAAAACTGACAATTGTGTTAATATGTTTGAGAGAAAGTAGTGGGAAAACTGACAATTGTGTTAATATGTGTGAGAGAAAGTAGTGGGAAAACTTACGAGTGTGTTAATATGTGTGAGAGAAAGTAGTGGGAAAACTGACAATTGTGTTAATATGTGTGAGAGAAAGTAGTGGGAAAACTTACGAGTGTGGTGACATTGATGATTGTGGTAATGTGATTTTGGTGGTTTATGTGATGTTAAAGGTAATGTAACAAAATGTAATTGTAGTGGTACAGGTGGTAAAATGAAAAAGGACAATGTTCATGAAACTGGTGACAGTGACACAATGATAAACTGTTATTTCATTTAAGCTTGAAATATTGTAATGTGACAAATGGTTATTTGGGTTGTAGTGACATTGATGATAATGAGTCGAATTGTGATTTTACTAAAATATTGGGACGATCGAATTGTAACAAATTATGATTCTGGTGACATTGATGACGGAGACAATGTGACAAAAACTATTTGTTGGAGTATAGATGTTGATAATATTTTGTCAAAAGATGATTTTTAGTGACATTAGTGAGTATGTTAAAATAACAAATGGTGATCGTGATAAATTTGGCACTGATAGTAATATAACCAAAAATGGTGCGAGGAACATTAGTGCATATGTTAATTAAACAAACGGGAAATGAAAGAGGATAGATGCTGGTGACTTAACAAAAATATCAAGTTGTGATTGCGGTGACATTTGTGATTGTAGTTGTAAGAATATTGTTGGTAATGTGACAAACTGTGATCTTGGAAACACTGATTACGATGGTAATGTGGCAAAAGTTATTATAGTGACATTAATGGTAACGATATTGTGACATATGGGAGTAGTGATGTTCGTATGACAATGATAACAAATATATGACTTGATAATAATTTGCAAAACATAAAATCAGCTTTATTTATTTTTAACAGAAAGCTGAAGAGAAGCACGCAGAAGAGAAGCACGCAGAAGAGCAGAACATTCCAGAAAATAATGATGTCGCTGACCAAGATGACACACAGACTGACGGGGCGGCAGTCAAGATCCAGGCAGCTTTCAGGGGCTATACGACTCGCAAGTCCATGAATCCTACCACAGAGAACCAGTCACCGGAGGCTGCTAGTACTCATGAAGATAATGACGATGACAAAAAAGAGCCAGTGAACGAGGAGGAGGAAGTTGACATTGATCTGACAGACCCAGAGGTTCAGAAGGCAACGATTAAGCTCCAGGCTGGGTTCAAGGGTTTTATGGCCAGGAAACAGATGTTGGCACAGGAGGAGGCATCAAGGGTAGCTGACACGACGGCTAAGGAAGATGATGAGGTTGAAGGTCAAGGCCAATTACAGCCAGGTGAAAATGCTGTGGATGAGGTAGGAGATGAAACGGCTGAGAATGACGATAGTAGAGACAAAGCTGCGGTGACAATCCAGCGAGGATTTAGAGGAATGAAGACAAGGAAAGAGTTTGAGACTGATGAGGAAAGTGGGAAAGAAGACGACCAGACACACGACGACAAAGAGGACGCGGAAGAAAAGGAGGGACATCGATTTGAGGATGAACAAGATTAAATGTAGCATTTTTTTAAGGGTTATTTCGAGAAGTTAAAGAGTCAAGGTTACATTTTTTGAACATTGGTCAAAGTTCATGGTGATGGAATAACCAACCTTGGAGTATATGTTAATCATGTGAAGAAATGTGTGTATGTGAGCCTATTTATATGTTTCTTCATCATGTTTGTGTTTTGTATCTTCTTCTCTTCTATGTTCGTTCTCAATCTCCAGCTACCAAGCCCTGAACAGGGCTTTGCAAGTAGCAGGATGTAGTCCAGAGAATGGAATGTGTTGTGTCGCTAGTTTACAAATTGACTGCGATATTTGCACCTTTCGGTCCGACACATCCGTCTTCGACAGAAGTGTTTTGTATCTAATGTTCTGTCTTTATTCTGCCGATATTTTATTTACTATTATTATCATATCTCAGTACCCATTCTCTTCTTAAATATATCTGTGTTAATCTATCTGCTCTATTTCCATGTATTTTGAATGTATATGTATTCCCATATCTCTCTTGCATCTCATCTTTTCATAACCATTTCTCCCTCATATGTCCAGAGAGCACTTTTCTTCACATGCCCATAATACTGAGTCAACAGATACATGTTGAGATAACCACTTGGATAAGGCCGTACAGGAGAGGTTGATTTGGTCGTAGCAAATGGCATGTCTGAGAATAGACTTCGACGTCACAGCGTGAGACAGTAGTATATTGACTAGTACATGTCAGAGGTCATTGGTAAACATTTGTGGATGTAACCCTTAGACAGGAAAAACAATGTAAACATTTAAGCCATGACAATGGACAAAACAGATTGTGAATTTTAAAGCCATTTGGTAAACTTTTGGTGTGAATAAACTTTTCGGAAGAATGAAAATGTATACATTATAGATGACTTACAGTATGTTGAAAATGATAACTGGTAGACTTTTGTGTTTGTGAGTCGTGAACAGGAAGACTGGCTACATGACACCATTAGAAATGACACAGACCCGAGACATAGAACTGGTCACCTTACCTCACTTAAAGCTGAGACATAGGAGAGAAACGGGAACTGGTCACCTTGCTTCACTAAAAGCTGAGAAAGTGGAGACAGACGGGGAGCTGGTCACCTTACCTCACTAAAAGCTGAGACAGTGGAGAGAGACGGGGAACTAGTCACCTTACCTCACTTGAAGCTGAGATATAGGAGAGAGACGGAGAACTAGTCACCTAACCTCACTTAAAGCTGATACAGAGGAGAGAGACGGGAACTGGTCACCTTACCTCATTTAAATCTGAGACAGAGGAGAGAGACGGAGAACTGGTCACCTTACCTCACTAAAAGCTGAGACAGGAGAGAGACGGGGAACTGGTCACCTTACCTCACTTAAAGCTGAGACAGTGGAGACAGACGGGGAGCTGGTCACCTTACCTCATTAACAGCTGAGACAGAGGAGAGACACGGGGAACTGGTCACCTTACCTCACTAAAAGCTGAAACAGAGGAGAGAGACGGGAACTGGTCACCTTACTTCACTTAAAGCTGAGACATAGGAGAGAGACGGGAACTGGTCACCTTACCTCACTTAAAGCTGAGACAGAGGAGAGAGACGGGGAACTGGTTACCTTGCTTCACTAAAAGCTGAGAAAGCGGAGACAGACGGGGAGCTGGTCACCTTACCTCACTAAAAGCTGAGACAGAGGAGAGAGACGGGGAACTGGTCACCTTACCTCACTTAAAGCTGAGACAGTGGAGACAGACGGGGAGCTGGTCACCTTACCTCACTTGAAGCTGAGACAGAGGAGAGAGACGTGAACTGGTCACCTTACCTCATTAAAAGCTGAGACAGAGGAGCGAGACCTAACATCACTTGATGACGAGCCCCTGATTGAGAGATGTATCCAACAATCTTTATCCCGGGCTATGGAGGTCCAATGGACGATTCGCTTTCCTGTTGACGTATTGTGGATCTTGTAGTGGAGAACAAATGCGTTTACCCAGCCATCTTTTCCGCCTCGTGGATACCAGACTGCTGTCTGCGTGCTCCGAAATGAATCCTTTCTTATGAGGGTAGCCTGTCCATGGATCTATTGCCTTGTTTATGTGAACAAATGTATCACTTGCCGATGATAACTACCCCAGGTCGGAATTGTTTGGGTCCACCATGTACTAGTTGCAGAGAGTTAGGTTGACCATTCAGCTCGTAAAATAGTACTACCTCAATCACAGTTTGTTCTCCGTTGCTTTTGTAAGTGTCCATGCTTCAGAAGAATAGCACATTGCAGGGAGCACGGTGGAGTTGAAATGAGAAGCGTGTATGGTATGATTCCGGTAACATTTCAGGGATGTCTGTACGGACGAGACAGGCGCCCAGCCAGCACGGCGATGCCTTGTTAATTCGACACGATTCTGCATGTCGAAGAGGCCTCCAAGACAGCAGTGTTCCTCAACGTCTTACTCGTGCTGCACACCCACGATGACTGGGTTACAATGAGCGAAACAGTTTCTCATGATTTTGGTCTTGGAGATATTCATTTCTTATCCCTGCTCTCTTTCCCTCTTTTTTTCGCTTCTGCGGCCGACTCTGAAATCAGCACTATGTCATCCCTGAATCGAAGTTGATTGATACGTTTGCCATGAACATTGATGCCAAAGTCCTGTCAATCGCAACACGCAAACTGTAGATCTGAGAAGATTACGGTGTCAATTGGTTTTGTTTCACAAATCTCAAGATTTACGATTTAATTAACCTTCGATAATTTGCAACAGTTTCAGCTTCGTAGAGCAGTGATAATGGATAGGATTCTTGTGTCATGGAGAGAAGGGGCTATGACATGCCATGAACTTCTTTCACACTTGAAAACACATCAGCTGTCATAGTTTTATGGACATTTTATGGGAAGATTATGGTTAGACGACACTTGAGAACGGGTAAAGTTGCTGGGAAAAGGATTAACGTAAGACGAAGACAGAGGGTTGGATGATTTAATAACAAACACAGAGAACGACAGCGGAAGAATTGATAAACAAAACTCGGGACAGGAAGTTATCGACGAACATAGTCGCCACCTCACATAACAATGATGATGCTGGTTTTTGTAAGTGTGAAGAACTAAGGGGACATGACCGTATTCTTTTTAAGGCTCTCATTTTTGTTGATTTGCCTATCAGATAGTTTCCCCTTATCTTTATTGCGCGTCATCCGCCGTGCTAGCTGTAAGAGGCGACTAACTGTGTGACAAGGCATAATTCCGGCAAGGGTTAGGTGGTTGGTTTAAGAGCAGCTTAGATGGCGCCTAACAGACTGCGGGTCTACTTTGCTGAGGTCCATGGTCGACCGTCTAATGGTCACGGGTAGTCTAATACACGGTTATTGTCAGGGATGATGTTGGTGACTTTACTTTGGGATACCGGTGGGGGCCCTTTTAAATTATGTCGCCAAAGGTGATTAATGAGTGTTGTACCCGAGCTGGAAATAAAACACATTTTTAGATATGTAAACTTTGATTACAACAGAAAACATGATGGTCATTACAATAATCTTATAGCATAGTTTTGAAACTAACAAGTTAGATAGACTTTTCATAGATGCGAATTTTGATAGAATATCTTTGTTTCTTAAGAGTTAACTATAAGTTCATGCACGCCATATCCTTCAAATTGTATTGTGTGAGTGTTAGGGCCTTTACTGCCTACATATTGTGAGTGTAAGGCTTTTCACCGACCCCACATTGTGTGAGTGAGTGTTAGGACCTTTACTGACTCCACATTGTGCGTGTAAGTGTTAGGGCCTTCACTGTCTCCATATCGTGCAAGTGTTAGGGCCTTCACTGGTACCATATCGTGAGTGTTATAGGGCATTCACTGTCTCCATATCGTGTAAGTGTTAGGGCCTTCACTGGTACCATATCGTGAGTGTTATAGGGTCTTCACTGTCTCCATATCGTGTGAGTGTTAGGGCCTTTACTGGTACCATATTGTGTGAGTGGTTAGTGTATCCACTGACTCCACATTGTGTGTGCATGCGAGTGTTAGGGCTTTCACTGACTTCACATAATGTGCGTGTGGGAGTGTTAGGACCTTCACTGGTACCATATTGAGTGAGTGTTAGGACCTTCACTTGTACCATATTGCTTGAGTGTTAGGCATTCACTGACTTCACATTGTGTGAGTGTGGGAGTGTTAGGACCAACACTGGTACCATATCGCGTGAGTGTTAGGACCTTGACTGACTTCACATTGTTTGTGTATGTTATCTTTTTTTTGACTCCACATTGCGTTAGTATTAGGGCCTTCACTGGTACGACATTGTGTGAGCGTTAGGGCCTTCCCTGACTAAGTCTATTCTGTCGCTTGATCCACGTACCGTTTATCTGCAGAAAGGCCCTTAATTTCGATGTAGTCACAAAACTTGTTTAGGGCGTCAGTTATCATTATGTAAACAGATACACATATTTGTAAATGTCCATTATAAATTGTCTCCATACCTAGTTAATGTAAAAAAGGCAACACTGGGATGAAGGTTGTCGCTGTAATGTGGACAGAACAACCAGTTCTCGATAAGTGTTAGATTTGATATCATTGAGATTGTGCTTTAAGAAAGCATCAATATGACTGTCGACATGTCTATTAACTGCTCTAAATCTAACATGTTTTGTATGTGTAACAGTGTAAACCCAATACGGAGGACATTTTATTTAAAATAAATATGGAGGACATGTCCTCCTTTAGGTAGAATATGGTAACTGCTTCAAACTTTTGTAAAGGGATCAACTGAAGTACTCTCTTCTTATATTTCGTAGGTAAAGGGCACCCTTAGGCAGAGATAACAGCTTGTGTTGGGTGGGGTGGCTAGTTCTCAACCTCACTGTCTCTGCCTTCCTTAACCGTAAGTCAGTGCTCATTTACAGCTAGGACAACTGTAGCGTAATGATTGCGGAAGTTGAACACTGTATCTTTCCATGAAAAGCCAGGGCTCTATCACTACACTAATCAGGTACTCTGTGTTTCGAATGAAGTGAACATGATTATACAGGGTGTCCCACTAGCTACCCGCCCCTGGCTTTCCTTCATAACTTGTAAGCCAATGAACGTAATACTTCTTCTTCTTCTTCTTCTTCTTCTTCCTTCGTTCTCAATCTCCCGCTACCAAACCCTGAAAGGGCTTAAGAAGCAGAATATAGTCCAGAGAACGGAATGCGGTGTGTCGTATTTTACAGCTTGACTGCGATATTTGCACCTTTCGGTCCAACACATCCGACTTCAGCAAGCATTTTTTGAGTACCGGGTTAGCATTCCCTCTTCGATCCCTTCTCCTTAGCCAGTCTGCCCTGCAGCAGCCTGTTATCCAGGATCACCGCGTGGAGGTGTAGAAGGGTCTTGGCAGCTCTGGTTCGCTGGCCCTGACGCTAGCAGTCAGCTATGGGTCGCTAACCACTGCAGCTCATGCGCTGCTCAGCATCTTGATCCCGAACGTAATTCAATAACATTTGACATTGAAGTTAAACACAAAATGAGCTCACATTAATTGTTGCAAGTGATCACTAATAGCATAAAGGCATGCCTGCACACGCCTGTCTATGTGACGGAAGGAATTCTTCTTATTATAATTCATCGTTCTCAATCTCGCGCTACCAAGTCCTAAAAAGGACTTTGCAAGTAGCAGAATGTAGTCTAGAGAATGGAATGCGTTGTGTCATAATTTACAGTTTGACTGCGATATTTGCACCTTTCGGTCCGACACATCCGACTTTAGCAGAGGAAGGAATTCACCAACACATCAAGAGTGACAGACTCAGTTTTCCACCGAATGTTGTCTTATAGTTCGATGAGATTCCTTGGCTTGTTGAAAAACACGTTCCCTTTCCCCAATAGAAAGAAGGGGTATGATCAGGCGGCCTTGGTGGCCTGTCCCTTAGAAATGACACGATCTTCAAAGAAGGTAGCAATTTCAGCCATGCTGGCATTTGAGAGGGGACATGCTGCTACATCCTGCTAAAAATAACCAGTGCGTAGTTCCTCATCGTCCAACTGGCTAACAGTATGTCCATGTCAAATTACATCGAATTACGTTTATTGATTTAAAAGTTGAGAGGGAAGACCAAAGACCGGGAGAGTGGGACCACGAGTGTATATAAACACACACACGCACACACATGCACACACACACACTCTTGCAACATTTAATATGAGCTCATTGCTTCTCATACACCGACGCATGTCACCGTCACATTTTATTAAATTTCGTTCATTGGTTTCAAAGTTGTAAGAGAGATCCGGGGGCCAGTAGTGAATGGGACACCCTGTACACTGCTGTTAGACTATTCGTTGGACCAGTAGCTAATAGGACACTCTGTACACTGATGTTAGACTATTCGTGGGACCAGTAGCGAATGGGACACTCTGTACACTGCTGTTAGACTTCTCGTGGGACCAGTAGCAAATGGGACACTCTGTACACTGATGTTAGATTATTCGTGGGACCAGTAGCGAATGGGACACTCTGTACACTACTGTTGTTAGATTATTCGTGGGACCAGTACCGAATGGGACACCATGTACACTGCTATTGTTAGACTATTCTTGGCACTCAATTGCTATGTGATGTCATGTTTGAGAGAATTGTGCTTGAATATCGCTGTCACTTGATCAAGAACTCAATGAAACTATCGCTGGTAACGGTTGATGGGAAGGAAATCCCACAAGAATTCATGCATTGTACAGAACATTCTGAAATGTTAGACTACCCCTTTATTGAAGTGTTCAGAGAATAACACACGTTTGTCTATTATGTTTCTGGCCATTGTAATAGAAGAACATTCGATTTATCTAATATTCGTAACTCGATCATTCTCTATTTGTTTGTTTCTCTTCTGGTATCAAATAAATAATACAATTGTAATCATTTTTGTAATGAAACATAAAGGTTGTTCTATAGCAGACATTGCTGTGGGGGATAGAGTGTTAGAGACTTCGTTGTTCTCGTCATGAGCTTTTCTTATGAGTAGCGGTGAACAGTTGCGTTCTTTGCTACTTTCCCATCTTTAACAGTAAATTAAAAAGTAAAGTAAAGTAAAGTAACCCATAACATTACTGTCGTAGGGGTGTGAGGTGTTAGCGATCTCACATTTCAAAGGCTCGGCTATATGAGGGCGGTAGCCATCTCCTCTCCCTCGCCGCTTTTACTTCCCGGACTGAACCGGTACCCATTTAAGGCTGGGTCGACCCGGGAGCCATTGCGGTCTGGAAAAAACCCGACACCTTTGCCACGCAAAGCGACTGCTTTACCCCTGCTATTCAGACGATCAAAACATAAATGAAAACTACAAATAATTCTTCTTCGTTTCAGTCAACATGTACTTCTAAATCGGCAAATGCCCGGTGCATGTCCCAGCTCTGGCGTGATCTGGAAGTAGCCGAGAGGAGGATTTCTTGCCTAGCAGGCTAGGCTCGAGCAGCTTATTACTCCGCTACTTTAGGACAAGTGCCGCGAAGGTGGTTTAACAGATGTGCGAGTCCATTTTAATAAACACAAACGTTACAACAAAGTAGACCCGCAGCCTGTTAGGCGCCATCTATGCTACTCTTAAACAAACCACCTAACCATGGCCGGTGTTATGCCATAATACACAGTTAGTCGCCTCTTACGGCGTGCTCTCTGTGGAGCAGTGGTGCTATTCATGTCCTTGTCCTACACAAGACCCCGGCGGAGCACTCGGAACAAATAGTTATTATTACAAACAATTGTAATCTATAAAAGTGAGACAGTGATGGTTTATTTAACTCAAAATTATAAAGTATTTTAAATATTTAATTAACATTGGGCCGTGGGCCACACCAGAAGTTGACTCTGGCCCTTGGTCAACCGTCTGAAGGTCACGGGTAGCCCCACAGCAGACCCTGTTATCAGGGATGAAATGTTGGAGACTTAACGAGGTTTCACCTAATTTATGAGCTGGAGTGACCAGTTCCCTTCCTCGCAGTTTTTTTCTTTCCTGGCAGTAAACCAGGTACACATATACATCTTGGTCGACTGGAGCGTACCGATTAATTTTATTGAAGCACTTTTCTACTTTATGCATAAAGATGGTTGTCGGTTCACGCGAGACAGAAGTTGCAGTTTCTAGCGAAGTGAGCATTAACTCGGCTGTGATGTGTCACTGAGTCGACCTACGGACGCAACCAATCAGTCTTCTTGTTGGATGAAAGAGCGTGCCTGGCCGGCCAATGGGAGGCAGGCAGTTAACAACAGATGTGCCACTCTTAGTTGAGCCTAATTAAAGGAAACCTGTTTTTTTAACTGAGGAGGGCAGACTCCACAGAGAGATAGAGACGAGAGTGCAGAGGACAAACACTGTCACCTACAAGATTTCCCTTTAAACAAAAAAAAGGAGATGATAAATAGCATCTTCCTCCTAACCCCGTGCTAAAAGTGCCAGACATCGACATTAAATAAGGCCCATGAATGAAAGTTAGCCACCTATGAAATGCGGTGCCTACGAAAGGTCACTGACGACACAAGAAGAGACAGAATCACAAATATGAGTATCCGGGAGAGGGTTGGAACAATTCCCTGCCTACGGTACATCGAGCCATAGAGAATGAATTGGTTTGGCCACATTGTGAGAATGCAACCAGACCATATTGTTCATGGAACCTTCTACAGGAGAACATCAGGAAGAAGGGTGAGAGGTAGACCGAGGAAAAGGTGGATAGACAGCTCAAGCGAGACGGGCAGTAACATGGGGGAAAATGATACTCGATTCACGAGAAAGGTGAAAGACAAACACTTACCACGACACTGGGCTACAGCCTGGTAGAAGGTGAGGCTACACTGGGCTACAGCCCGGTAGAAGGTGAGGCTAAACTGGGCTACAACCCGGTAGAAGGTGACACGACAGAAGTAGAACAATCAGAGGCCCTTGACACTTACGGCTGACCCTCATTTGAAGGGCAGGGCCAGGGAATGGACGTTGGTTCGTCCATCACGTGCAGGTTTTCGAGGTGACTGCTGGATTCTACCGTACGTTCTCCTGGTGTATTCCAGGCTGTCCCTGGAATGTGTTTGTTGATTGATACGCCTTCTCGTCCCAGCTTAAACATCGGGCTACTATTTCATCAGACCGATTGACAGGATGATTGTATTCGGGTATTTGCAGTGGCTGTTTTGTAGCAATGGTTATATATGAAGAGGTTACTATCCCCATGAACAACCCACCTTCACCCACTTGGCTACAGTGGGTGTTGCTGTTGTTAGTGCAGGTACCACTCGTGTGGTTTCCTTGTATAGCACTTACTTAATGGTGGTTACAGTGAGGACAGCAACAGCATGGAGAAGAATATTATAAGCTCTTGGAAAATATGTCAACCATACAAGAGGAAACGTACACCAGACAACATGTACACCAGACAATAGATAACTTGTACATTAGAAAACACGTACACCAGACAATAGATAACTTGTACATTAGAAAACACGTACAACAGAAAACATGCACACCAGAAAACGTGTACACCAGACAACATGTACATTAGAAAACATGTACACCAGAAAACGTGTACACCAGACAACATGTACAACAGACAACGTGTACACCAAAAATGGAACGTTTGAGTTATCAGCTCTCAAATACACACGATGAGAACCGAGAAGACTCTGTTTGGGGTGATTAAGATGCAAGTACCCGAACAACAACCGCAACAACAACCGCAACAACAACCGCAAGAACAACATCAAAGGACAAACATCTTGTTGTACAAAGAGGACAAAGAAATACCACCTTTGACTCCGTTAAAATGCACATACAATTTTAACAAAACTGACATTTTTGTTTAATGATTCATTTTTCTCACAGTTCATATTTCTTGTTGATCGTTGAGTCTGACATGTTTACTAAAGTACCACAACGAGTATAATTGTTCTGCAAACATTTATTGAAACACTTTTTGTATACAATTTATCGTGCATCTAATGGCGTGTTTATAGCTGCTTGTCGTCAAGATAGGCGCAGTATTTATATTAGTTTTTGATGTTATTTTAGGGACGCTTGCACGCTTGACCAGTTCAGACTAGACGAATGACACATTCACGGTTTTACGGTAAATAAAAAAATAAATAAATAAAAAAACCGAAGAATGTGTTGACATCTTGATTGCTGCTTGTGATGGTTAAGGTGTGTGACGTCTATTTGATGTTTGTACAATACTAGCTTTTAGTTCCAAGAAGTACTCCAAGTTTGTTGTAGGAGATACAAAGTGGGAATGTCTAGACTAGCATTGATGTTACACGATTCACCAGATAAAGTAGACTGGACTAATCGGCCTACACTAACGACAGATGAGATCGCTAGACTGCTCGGCCTACACTAAAGACTGTTAGATGAGATAGTCTAGATTACTCGGCCTACACTAAAGACTGTTAGATGAGATCGCTAGATTACTCGGCCTACACTAAAGACTGTTAGATGAGATAGTCTAGATTACTCGGCCTACACTAAAGACTGTTAGATGAGATAGTCTAGATTACTCGGCCTACACTAAAGACTGTTAGATGAGATAGTCTAGATTACTCGGCCTACACTAAAGACTTTTAGATGAGATAGTCTAGATTACTCGGCCTACACTAAAGACTGTAAGATGAGATCGCTAGACTACTCGGCTTACATTAAAGACTTTAAGATGAGATTGTCTGGACCATTCGGATACATTAAAGACCAGCAGAAAGAGGGAAGTGGGTGACAGGGGTTACGATTAAACTATAAGAGGTTACACTGAGACCCACAGCCGGTTATGGAGACATTCGTTGATGGTTGAAAGCAGCAAACGAGGAGCAGAGGGGTATGATAGTTGGTGAAGTCAGTGAGATGGAAGACAGCCACAGCATTGATTCAAGCGTTGTTCTCTGTCTTTGGTTGGCTGCACATAACTTAACTTAATCTAACTTAACTAACTTACCGTAATTTAATTTAACTTAACTAACTTAACTTAATCTAACTTAACTTAACTTAATCCAACTTGAATTAACTTAACTTAACTAACTTAACTTAATTTAATTTAACTTAACTAACTTTACTTAATCTAACTTAACTTAACTTTACTTACTTAACTTTTTCTTTTCGCTTGTCCTGTTTGTGCCTTTCGGCGTCAGGTTATTAAGAAGTTTCTTGACCGGGCCCTGGTATGTGCTTTGTACAAAGGGAGCTTTACTGCTTCTGTTATTTGTTTTTCATCTTTTTGCGTGGGCGGCCCTTGGATTTGTTTCCATTGTATATGTATAGCATTACTTTCTGAGGGTTACTATCTGGTGTTTGTCGTGTCTCGTGGCCGAACCATTTGGTTTGCTGTCTCTTGATGAGGTCTAGCACTGGCGTTGTACCTACATGTTACCTAATACCTTCGTTTCTGATTCTATCCATTATTGTTACTCCAAGCATTCTGCGTAGGCATTTTACCTTTGTTGTTACAATGTGTTTTTTTTAATCTATGCTTGTCAGTGTATAATTTTTGCACTTGTAGCACAATATGGATAGGAATATCTGAACTTATTTAACTTAACTTCATGATAATGGTTTAGAGGGCTCGACAGTCTGTATACAACCAGTTTATTCCACTCACCTAATCTAAAAATAACTGCATCCGAGCTATTTTTTTAAATTCACTAACTGACCCTGTCTCATTTGGTAGAGCATGATGGTTAGTTATATGTATGTGTGTGTGTCTATGTGTATTATTGTGTGTGTGTTTATGTGTGTGGATGTTTGTGTGTGTGTGCATTTATGTGGTAGTGTGCCGATCTGCTTTCTGACTAAAAGGACACGCGTTAAAAACCTAGATAAGGCGTTTGTTATTCTTCTATGGGATGCTACAATTGAATAGCCGACACATTGCGTGACGACTGCATGGGCATGTAGCCTTTAATCCTTAGCCCCGTGGGCCCAAATAATGGGTATAAAAGCCATTATGATCTTGTTTTCATTTTCTCTGGTTTCTGTACATAGCGTCTGAATGGAAGAGTGGTAGAGCCTTCACTTCTCATGGCAAATTTACCGAGTTAAACCACCGTTTTCGGCAGGCTGCTGTTCACCCTGCTGGAGATGGGTACACCCGGATGTATAGCTTACTGTCACATAAGCAAGTGCAGAGAGGAATGGGTCTAAAAAAACCTACTTCATAAAAAGGGTGAGCCGTGCTACAATGAAGAAATCCTTAAAACTTTCTACCCGACCTGATATGTCCGGAATGGGACTACTTTCTCGACCTTAGTTCGTGGGTGTAAGAATACGTGTGCTGTCATGGCTGTGTATGTGAGTTGAACATCACGCCAGACAGAGAATAAAACAATGTTCTACTGTTATATTGTCGGACTGTTGTATGTCCAACTGTTATATAGTCTGATGTGTCCAAGATATAGAGACTCAGTCTACGGTTTCGACATTTTCTTTAATTTAGTTTTTAGTCCATGGTAAGGAAACGTTACCCTCTCTGAAGTTACACAAGTGGGTCAGGTCAGGTCAGGTCATTCAGTGGGTACCAGGTATGAAATGGTTGACCAACTCTGAACTAGAGAGTAGATAGATATAAGTTAAATGAGTGTTTGCTTGCTGCACAAAAATGAGATTTGTAAGCCAAGTTTGTAATCAAACACGTAGCTGACAGTGTCCATGGGGGAAAAACCAGCGTGAAAATTATATTCAAGTTCCCACCCTCCAACCAGTAATCATGCCAT
Source organism: Ariolimax columbianus (assembly GCA_036924085.1). Taxonomy (NCBI): domain Eukaryota; kingdom Metazoa; phylum Mollusca; class Gastropoda; order Stylommatophora; family Arionidae; genus Ariolimax; species Ariolimax columbianus. The sequence continues at coordinate 4,286,120 of JAVGWX010000019.1, read as the reverse complement.
TAGGTTGAAGCCAAGCTCTTTCATCTTCGACCAATTTCAACCTACGCACGTTTTTCACCGGAAAACAAAGGAATTAATTGCCTGTTTTTTTCTCCCCATGCCTTTGAAGTGTTGTTTAGGGACAACTTCTTCTATACCAGAAGAAAACTAAACTCTTGTGGGAGGACAATCACTACATATTTTATGGAGAAATCGGCACAGTTGTAACAGGTCCTTAGGGAGCAGAGATGTTGGGGCTAGCAACTTATTCACGTAAAGGACCGAGATTAGGGGAGGGGGGGGGGGGCAGTAATAGAATATTTCAGCTCAGATAAGGTCACACACAATAGACAAAGAGGGGCTGTGATTAGTAACACGAGAGAGAGGGAGAGAGAGAGATAGAAAGAGAGATGTCTGATGTGAGTTTGAGATTGTTGTCTAAAGATGATGGGGAGGGTGGTTCTAGTCCAGTATATTTGCTGTATTAACTAGTCACAAAAATGGGGGTAGAGGTATTGGGCGACACATAATGTGACTGTTACAAGGCTGACGTTATTATATTGATACCATAAGTCACGCTACTAAATGATTCATATAATGTTACAGACCCACTCTATCACCGCTTGTTATTGACGTTCTTCCTTACAACTACCACTCCTTAACTCACACTTTAACTAAACCCCTAACAATTCTTTTAACAACAGCACAACAATGAATCTTTATTTATTGAAAATTATACACATTATAATAATAATACTAGGCATGTGAATCGTCAAGAGTTTCGTTATCAACTCTTATCTAACTAACAATGTCTCTCAACAGTGTCGTGCGATTAGCACAGGTAGTTCTCTTGCACTAAAATAACCCTAGGTTTCTATAACGTGGTCAAGTCTATCAATTGTTCTATTCACCGTCTATATCCCTTTGAATTGATACCATTCTATCTAGCTAATTGTTCTCAGTCCTCACTGTCCTCGCTCTAGAGTTGGCCTTATGTCCCAACTCTCAGGTTATACAACGTAGATTTCTTCTGAGTTTCTTGTCTCGTCTCAACGTCAGGAAGACGTCTACTGTGATCAGATCTGCTGTTTATTCTTCTTCGTCGTCTGTTGTCAGGAACTCGGCGACTGCAGCTGTTCTAGTGCCTATGACAGACGACAGTTGTTCTGTTACTGTGGTTGTTAGACCAAGGGTAACACATGTGTCACGACGTATTGTCCAGGACGACAGCTTCGTGTTGAAGCAACACGTCTCCCTCTGACGGGAATGCAGACGAATGCCACTCAAGGACTTGGAAGTCAGTGTCGCGTGTTACAGCTGTCACCGACGACTCAAACAGAACATCACACACAGACAGACGTCACACACAGACAGACATCACACACAGACAGACATCACGCACAGAAAGAACATCACACATAGACAGAACATCACACACAGACAGACATCACACACAAACAGAACATCTCACACAGACAGACATCACACGCAGACAGAACATCACACACAGACAGACATGACACACAGACAGACATCACACACAGACAGACATTACACACAGGCAGACATCACACACAGACAGATTCTTACACGTGCGTGGTTTCTCTATTTCTATCTCTCTATTCTTGTTACTCACTGGCTATGTTCTGTAGTCTATCCTAGCTTCTGATCTGATCTATATCCTAGCTACTAACTGCACGGTAGTCTTCTCTTCTCTGCTCTTTCTAATCTCCCGCAGAAACCTCATCCCCCAGCTTATATTCTAAGCTCCCACTTCGGCGAATGACTTCTGTTTGTCTTCAGTTCATTTGCCTCAACTTTCCTTGAACTAGCGTGTCGCCAGAGAAAGGTTATCTTGTATTTTAACCTACTATATGACCTAACAGGTCGTGGGATTCCCAGTAGAAATCGCGGGAAGGTAATCATTTTGACTGGGCAGTCATACGAGTTTTGTTTAAGAATTCCAAACAATGACCTGTTAAATGAACCCCATCTCTCGGACAGGGTTCTCAAGTTATGCGTGGGTACCACGAACGGTATTTTCAGGAAGAATTGGACTCTTGTAACTCTGTCACAGGACGACAAAACTGTCACTGACGGATTGACGGAGGTGACAAGAAAGTCAGCTAAGTGAATATGTTTCAGTGGGAGGAACCTGTCAGATTGACACGTTTAATAGCCACAATAGTGATTCGAGTGGCTCGCAGGGCAACGAAGTATGGACAGAGATACCTAGTCATCAGCGGTTATCTTGTTTGAGGATTCGTCTAGAGGACTAATACAACCAGGAGCAAGAGAGATGTAATGCTGAAATTATCCGGAAGACTAATCCACTATGCTTCATTGGTCACTGCATTTCTGTTATTTGGGTGAATGGTGGCCCTTCTATGAACAGCGAGACAAGAAAACAAATGTGATCACTTCTAGTGAAAAAGTTTGTACGATACATGTCTGGTAAACCCATGGATACAATCCCATGTCGCTATCGAAAAAGGCATGCTGAACCCATGGATACATTCCCACTGGTCTGTCGAAAAGAGTCTGGTGAACCACTGATTACAACCCCAGTTGCCTGTCGAAAAGAGTCAGGTGGACTAATGGTTACAACCCCAGTTGTCTGTCGCAAAGAGTCATGTGAACCAATGGTTAGAACCCCAGTTGTCTGTCGCAAAAGAGTATTCTAAACCCAAAAACACAATCCAGAAAGCCGTGTCAAAGTTGTCTGTCAGAAAAAGGTGTGGCGAAGCCAAAGGCATACACCCGAAGTTCTGATCGAAAGTGAGGCGTACCAAAAAACTCCTCAAGGAGCACATCCACAAATGTAATATAAAAAGCTTTCGCTACTCAGCGTAGTTCAATCGACAATATGAAGTGAACAGATCCCAGAGAACAACTTCATCGCAAACTGCCGAACGGAACAACGTTACCACCAATGTAAATAAGAATTCAGTGTAGAAAAATATTTCTATAGGTCAAATCTAAGTGAAATGTGTAGTTAATGTAAGAAGTATAGTCCAGGTGAAACATGCCGACCAAGACCCCCATCTCACTTCCACGAAGCTCTCCAAGGAACAGACTATTTTACCACAGTCTGGCTAACAAAGTGGGGGATCGACGTGATATACGTAGCAGTGAGCGACACAAAGATGACGACAATCATAGCTCAACAGCATGGAGGACCTAGTCCAGCTTCATCAGCAGACTCTGGATTTGAGGAAAGCTACTGCTACCCTTTCCCCCAATTAACGCCCATTTCTGGGCACGCAAAAGAGTAAAGTTACTCAGTGTGCATTAAACAAGATATGAGCTAAAGTAGAGTAAGAAGTAAGTAGGGAGGTGTGGAGTAGGGAGGTGTGGAGTAGGGAGGTGTGGAGTAGGGAGGTGTGGAGTAGGGAGGTGTGGAGTAGGGAGGTGTGGAGTAGGGAGGTGTGGAGTAGGGAGGTGTGGAGTAGGGAGGTGTGGAGTAGGGAGGTGTGGAGTAAGAAGGTGTGGAGTAGGGAGGTGTGGAGTAGGGAGGCGTGGAGTAGGGAGGTGTGGAGTAGGGAGGTGTGGAGTAGGGAGGTGTGGAGTAGGGAGGTGTGGAGTAGGGAGGTGTGGAGTAGGGAGGCGTGGAGTAGGGAGGCGTGGAGTAGGGAGGCGTGGAGTAGGGAGGTGTGGAGTAGGGAGGTGTGGAGTAGGGAGGTGTGGAGTAGGGAGGTGTGGAGTAGGGAGGTGTGGAGTAGGGAGGTGTGGAGTAGGGAGGCGTGGAGTAGGCATATGTGGAGTAAGAAGGTGTGGAGTAGGGAGGTGTGGAGTAGGGTGGTGGGGAGTAGGGAGGTGTGGAGTAGGGGGGTGTGGAGTAGGGAGGTGTGGAATAGGGAGGTGTGGAGTAGGGAGGCGTGGAATAGGCATATGGGGAGTGAGAAGGTGTGGAGTAGGGAGGTGTGGCGTAGGGAGGTGTGGAGTAGGGAGGTATGGAGTAGGGAGGCGTGGAGTAGGAAGGTGTGGAGTAGGGAGGTGTGGAGTAGGGAGGTGTGGAGTAGGCATATGTGGAGTAAGAAGGTATGGAGTAGGGAGGCGTGGAGTAGGGAGGTGTGGAGTAGGGAGGTGTGGAGTAGGGAGGCGTGGAGTAGGGAGGTGTGGAGTAAGAAGGTGTGGAGTAGGGAAGTGTGGAGTAGGGAGGTGTGGAGTAGGCATATGTGGAGTAAGAAGGTGTGGAGTAGGGAGGTGTGGAGTAGGGAAGTGTGGAGTAGGGAGGTGTGGAGTAGGGAGGTGTGGAGTAGGGAGGTGTGGAGTAGGGAGGTGTGGAGTAGGCATATGTGGAGTAAGAAGGTATGGAGTAGGGAGGCGTGGAGTAGGGAGGTGTGGAGTAGGGAGGTGTGGAGTAGGGAGGCGTGGAGTAGGGAGGTGTGGAGTAAGAAGGTGTGGAGTAGGGAAGTGTGGAGTAGGGAGGTGTGGAGTAGGAATATGTGGAGTAAGAAGGTGTGGAGTAGGGAGGTGTGGAGTAGGGAAGTGTGGAGTAGGGAGGTGTGGAGTAGGGAGGTGTGGAGTAGGGAGGTGTGGAGTAGGGAGGTGTGGAGTAGGGAGGCGTGGAGTAGGGAGGTGTGGAGTAGGGAGGTGTGGAGTAGGGAGCTGTGGAGTAGGGAGGTGTGGAGTAGAAAGGTGTGGAGTAGGGAGGCGTGGAGTAGGGAGGCGTGGAGTAGGGAGGTGTGAAGTAGGGAGGTGTGGAGTAGGGAGGTGTGGAGTAGGGAGGTGTGGAGTAGGGAGGTGTGGAGTAGGGAGGTGTGGAGTAGGGAGGAGTGGAGTAGGGAGGCGTGGAGTAGGGAGGTGTGGAGTAGGGAGGTGTGGAGTAGGGAGGTGTGGAGTAGGGAGGTGTGGAGTAGGGAGGTGTGGAGTAGGGAGGCGTGGAGTAGGCATATGTGGAGTAAGAAGGTGTGGAGTAGGGAGGTGTGGAGTAGGGTGGTGGGGAGTAGGGAGGTGTGGAGTAGGGGGGTGTGGAGTAGGGAGGTGTGGAGTAGGGAGGTGTGGAGTAGGGAGGCGTGGAGTAGGCATATGTGGAGTGAGAAGGTGTGGAGTAGGGAGGTGTGGAGTAGGGAGGTGTGGAGTAGGGAGGCGTGGAGTAGGGAGGTGTGGAGTAAGAAGGTGTGGATTAGGGAGGTGTGGAGTAGGGAGGTGTGGAGTAGGGAGGTGTGGAGTAGGCATATGTGGAGTAAGAAGGTGTGGAGTAGGGAGGTGTGGAGTAGGGAGGTGTGGAGTAGGGAGGTGTGGAGTAGGGAGATGTGGAGTAGGGAGGTGTGGAGTAGGGAGGTGTGGAGTAGGGAGGTGTGGAGTAGGCATATGTGGAGTAAGAAGGTGTGGAGTAGGGAGGTGTGGAGTAGGGAGGTGTGGAGTAGGGAGGTGTGGAGTAGGGAGGTGTGGAGTAGGGAGGCGTGGAGTAGGCAGATATGGAGTAAGGAGGCGTGGAGTAGGGAGGTGTGGAGTAGGGAGGTGTGGAGTAGGGAGGCGTGGAGTAGGAAGTCGTGGAGTAGGGTGGCGTGGAGTAGGGTGGCGTGGAGTAGAGAGATGGGGAGTAGGGAAGCGTGGAGTGTAGGGAGAATGTGGTGTAAGGAGAATGTGGTGTAGGGAGAATGTGGTGTAGGGAGAATGTGGTGTAGGGAGAATGTGGTGTAGGGAGAATGTGGTGTAGGGAGAATGTGGTGTAGGGAGGTGTGGAGTAGATGTTGTCGTTGATTAGGATGACAGTATTAGTCTAACTTTTATGCCGAGGGCGAGTGGAAATAGAGGAAAATAAAAACAAACGGGAAGATTATAGCTTGCGACAAGGAAAAAGGAAACAGTGGTGACGGCTAGAGCAGATTATTTGTGTCAGGAGGAGAAGCATTTATTTGTACATATGATGGAAAGGATACAAAGAAGAGCGACAAAACTGATTGTGGGATTCCATAATTACAGTTACGTTGAAAGACTCAGAAACCTGCCTATAGTGTCTAGAACAGAGAAGAATTCAAGGTGATATAAACAGGTTTATAAGATGATCATAGGAAAATTTAGATTAGACTATAACACATTTTTTTTCAAATTAGATATTAGGAAATATTCTATTAGTCAGAGAGTGGTGAATGCTTGGAATGCATTGCCCCAGGATGTAGTGGAGGCAGAGACAGTTAATGCATTGAACAATAGATTGGATTCGCATAGCTTTTAGATCAGGGTAATGCAAATGTGACTGGTTGTATACAGGCTTTACAGTCTCTAAACAAGAATAAAAACGTTAAGTTAAGCGTTAAGTTGTTTAGATCCTGTTCTCCACGGAATGTTGAAAGGTTTCCATTGATTATTACTAGGCTTTGATTTGACTGTGTGAGATTTCTGGCCAGGTAAGATAAGCCAGGTGACCTTTAGTATGCTTCAACAAAAGATTTGTACGAGGAAGGGAATTGAGAATTTATTATCAACATTTACTTAACCAGTAAAATACAATATTGATCGCAGAACATCAATAATTGACGTAATACGTCAATACGTAATAATACGTTTTTTCTTCTTCAACTAGTAATATATTGCCATGAAGGGTAATCCTGATATTTAACCTCGCAGGTTTATATTTCTAGATATTTGGTAACCAAAACACGTTGGAATGTGTTCTGGTCTATGCCCAAGTGTAGTATGTTGGACCAAGATCTTAGCTCCGCTCATCGCTCCATTATATTAGTGGGCCACCTAGTGAACGTTTACAGTTGTAGGACCACTAGAACGTCACTTTTCATGTACCCCATACTGGCCTATCTGTATTTAATCAACATGGCATCTAGTTTATATATATCTATGTACATACACACAAAACACGCACACGATTTTTTATACGAAGAACGCCGTTCGACCAGATAAGGACAAAACACTACTGCAAACAAACTACTTGATTGAGCAGGGCAGACATGGGTCAAACTATATACACATTAAGTTCTAGGTCAATATGTGCCTAGCAACTTCTGGTTGTATGTTGCTATTCCGAAATCACGATGCCAATCCGGATACTGTTTGATCACATGTCTTATATTGTTTTAGTCTTTATCTGTTGACTAATATAGCTGTCAGAGATCATTCTCATTAATAGTGTCATTCACAGCTGTCTTAAACATCTTTGAACTCCATTACCAGTCACAAACAACTTTTACTTCAATTAGTCTCCAGTCACAAACAACTTTTACTTCAATTAGTCTCTAGTCACAAACAACTTTTACTTCAATTAGTCTCCAGTCACAAACAACTTTTACTTCAATTAGTCTCCAGTCACAAACAACTTTTACATCAATTAGTCTCCAGTCACAAACAACTTTTACTTCAATTAGTCTCCAGTCACAAACATCTTCCAATTCCATTAGTCTCCAGTCACAAACAACTTTTACATCAATTAGTCTCCAGTCACAAACAACTTTTACTTCAATTAGTCTCCAGTCACAGTTCCCACTCTGTTTATAGCTTCCGTGTAGCTGAAATGAATCTTCGACATGATTTTTGGTAAACCGATCTTCTTTCCTCTCTCTGTATGTGATCAACAGAGTAGTGGTTTACTTGTGGTGTTGAGGTTTTTGGGTGATAACATTGCTAATCTAACTCCATCGTCGTCTAGCTATTATGGTTTGCATGTCAACCTGATATATGTCTGCATTGTTAGACTATCATGAACACACAAGAGGTTATCAGTAAATGAACTTGACTTATATGTATTTGAGAAGGCAGAGATAAACATTAAATAAATCTTTGGTAATGGAAGTCAAAAGAGAGTTCTTATATGTTATGTTGAACATGCCAGTCACACGACAGTGAATCAGGGACAACGACAGCACTTCCATGGAAGCAGCAAACACGCTGTTTTAACCAAAACGTTTAAAGAATCCATGAACATAAGAGAAGGCTTTTTTTTTTTTTTAATCAGCGGAAACTTATTGTACACCAACCAGAACATAGACAACTTTTTGTACACAACAGAAAAAAACAACTTATTGTACATACACCAGAACAAAGACAATTTATTGTACATAACAGAACAAAGACAACTTATTGTACACACACCAGAACAAAGACAACTTATTGTACACACATCAGAACAAAAACAACTTATTATACACATCAGAACAAAGGGACCTCATTGTACACACACCAGAACAAAGACAACGTATTGTTCACACCAAAACAAAGACAACTTATTGTACACACACCAGAACAAATAAGACTTATTCTACAAACACAAGAACAAAGACAACTTATTGTTCACATACCAGAAAAGGACTACGTATTGTACATACATCATAACAAAGACAACTTATTATACACATCAGAAGAAAGACAACGTATTGTCCACACCAGAAAAAAAAGACAACTTATTGTACACACCAGAACAAAGACAACTGATTGTACACACCAGAACAAAGACAACTTATTGTGCACACATCAGAACAAAGACAACTTATTGTACACACATTAGAACAAAGACAACTTATTGTACACACATCATAACAAAGACAACTTATTGTACACATCAGAACAAAGACAACTTATTGTACACATCAGAACAAAGACAACTTATTGTACACATCATAATAAAGACAATTTATTGTACACATCATAACAAAGACAACGTATTGTCCACATCATAACAAAGACAATTTATTGTACACACATCAGAACAAAGACAACTTATTGTACACACATCAGAACAAAGACAACTTATTGTACACACATCAGAACAAAAACAATTTATTGTACACACATCAGAACAAAGACAACTTATTGTACACACATCAGAACAAAGACAACTTATTGTACACACATCAGAACAAAGACAACTTATTGTACACATCATAATAAAGACAACGTATTGTCCACATCAGAACAAAGACAACTTATTGTACACATCAGAACAAAGACAACTTATTGTACACATCATAACAAAGACAACTTATTGTACACATCAGAACAAAGACAACTTATTGTACACATCATAATAACGACAATTTATTGTACACATCATAACAAAGACAACGTATTGTCCACATCATAACAAAGACAATTTATTGTACACATCATAAAAATTCACATACTTCGACTTATTTTTAGAAGATATGAAAATATTTCCTGTGAGAAATGACAGAGGACGACATGGTAACATTCAGAAAAAGTTTGAAATTCATGCACGGAAAACAGGTCAAGGACACAATTATGAAACAGCGGACAGGATACACGCTGTGCAGATCCGTGACTCTGTACGCAAGTCAGTATGGTGCATGATGATGATCCGTTCAACATGAAATGAACATGTTCTAAGAATGGGAAGTCGAAAATGACACCAGCTATCGTGTTTGGTGGAGAGTGGAGGGATCATCTTTATCCTTTCCCTGGACTGTAATCTTTGTCTACCAAGGCTAGCTAATCAGCGCTTCTCTAGAACAGTGGCTCTCAAATCATTTTCCTCATGCGCTGCTCGAAAGGTGTGTTCCAAATAATACCCATATAATATAAAACATGTATTATTGTCTTTGTATTAGTAGCGCAGTGGTTAACGAACGGATTGTCATTTTCTTGTATCTCTCTACCGCTTCAGTCAGTGCCCCCTTTCTCCTGATATCTAGAGGTTCTATGTTGGCCTATATCTCACACGCCGATGTAGGTGTTGATCTCATCTCCCAACAAATTAGTCTGAGAGCTTGATTCTGTACCAGGTCAATAGATGAGATGTTATTTGTACTCACAGTGGTCTGTATTGGAAGGCTGTAGTACATCACGGTTCGTACATAACCAAGGTATAGTTGCCGAAGAGTTTGTTTATCAGCTCCCCAAATTGTACTAGTAAGTCTTTTGATTAAGTTCAAACGCTTGGTTGCTTTACTTCTGATGTTGCAGATGTGGCTGCCAAATTGCAACCGCCTGTCCAGTGTTACTCCCAGATAAACTGGGGTATCCTCTTTTACTAGCAATTCCTAATTAATTTTGATGTTAATGGATCTCTTTGCTTCTTTATCACTGCGGGAGAAGATGGTGTATATGGTTTTCTCTGTATCTATCTTTAGTTTTCACAGTTCGCAGTATACTGAAATTGTCAGTAGTGCTCTGTTGATCATGTGAATTGTGTAGAATCTGTAGAATTGTTGTTTGGGGAAAGATCAATATTACAACAGTTTTAGTTTGTGGCACAAACCCCTCTCCCCCGCCCCCACCAGGGTGAGAAATCCGCTCCCTCCCATTGTGCTGATAACTCCTGTTTTAGCGACACGCACGAATATTTCAATCCAGGAAGTAGAAAGCTAGAGTACACGAGCCAACAAGACAACCTAACAACAGGGTGAAGCTACAAACAGAAGCAACCTTAACAGGGCATATGTTCTGGGGATCGACCTGCACAGTCACGCGCACTACAGCAAAACATGTAAACACAACCTCTTCATGAGCAGTCCTGCTAGAAGATACAACTGATAATAATAATGGACACGATACAATATCAAGTGTAAACAGTAAACACGTTTACACGTTTACGTCTTCCACCAGTAAAGATATGGTCCTTTCACACGATATACGACGTAAAATAATATCACATGTATCGTGTTACTGAGACTTCTTAATTAGAATCGTAGTATTCAGGCAGACTTGTGTATGCCTATTGCCAAGTAGGCGCAGCCTATCAGTAGTTGTTTATGTTTCTTAATGTCTGTGGTTAAATAGGCCCGGACGATCAAGATGCTGTATTAAATAACGCAATATAAATAATTGTTGTCCTTGGCAAGCAAAGATTACGTCAACGTCAGACATGTTGACTGAAATGTGACTGCACTCGACTGTACTGTCCCACGCGAGCACAACAGACTGGCACGCGCAGGACACCCAATTGGGCATTCTGTCCATTCCTTCAGCTGGCTTTTTTTGCGCTACAGTGAAGACTCTCTGACCCAATGGGCACAAAATGCGTGATGGCGGTAAGCCAGGCTGAGCGGTTCGGAGCATGCAGCTACTATGAAGAAACTGTCCAGAAATACTTCCAAAGTGGCTTTTGTCGTTTCTTATATATATATATATATATATATATATAATTCGATATGACTTCCTGCGTCAAGCAAGATGGCTGCTTCCTCTGCCTACAGTAACAGTTCAACCGTCAAATACGCAAGGATATGAAGTTAAGTCAAGTTCAAGGTCGTTTTAAGTGTGTCTATGTAGCACGTTTTCCAAGCCTGGTGAGTCGCACGGAGTAAATCGCCGTTATCGTTATTTCTAGCCAAATTCAACGTGTCCTCTTGCTGGCAAATGGAGTTTAAAGTACATAAATGTACAGTCATCCACATGGGTAGATCCAATATGGAATATAATTACATAATGGGCGAGAACAATATTAGAAAGATGGACAAGGAAAGAGACCTATGGGTTATAATAGATCATACAGGTAAAGGGAATGAGCAAGTCCAGGTAGCAGTGAAAAAGGCAATTACAATCTAATGTATGATAAAAAGAAATATTAAACATAGGAGCAAGGAAGTGATAGTCAAACTGTATAAAGCATTAGTTAGACCTAGATTGGAGTACTGTATACAGGTATGGAGTCCTTATCATAGACGGGATATAAACATGCTGGAAAGGATCCAAAAAAGAGCGACACAGCTGATAGTGGGATTCCAGAATTACAGTTATGAGAAACGACTCAGAAAAACCAGCCTACGGTGTCTAGAAAAGAGAAGAATTCGTGGTGACTTAATACAGGTTTATAAGATGATCAGAGGAATGGATAAATTAGACTATAACAAGTTTTTTAAAATACAGCCACCCACAATAACACGAGGGCATAGCTACAAGCTGATTAAAGAGAGGTCCAGGTTAGATATTAGGAAATATTTTTTTAGTCAGAGAGTGGTGAATGCTTGGAATGCATTGCCACATGAAGTAGTGGAGGCAGGAACAATTAATGCATTTAAGAATAAATTGGATTCGCATAGCTTTTAAAGCAAGGCAAATGAAACTGGTTGCATACAGACTCTACAGAGTCGTCTCAACCAGTATTAAGATGTTAAGTTAAGTAGTATCCACACTACACGACCCAAATAACAACACTACACTCTAAATATCTAACAAGACAACTGTGGCTTATATCATTGTACATTTCCATCTCGACACCTTCGAACATGGTTTCCATTCCTAATTTCCAGATCATTCTCTGCAATCTTCAAAGTGATTTTGGAATACATAAGCAGAACCATTTCTTTGTCAATATGAACAACAGATAAAGTATGACGTCATCGGGCTATCTGAGACTGAACAATTGGACAAGCGTGTTGACCTTTGACCTGTGACGTCACTTTCAAGCAAGGCCTTGGTACATTCTGCCGTTTATTGACCGAATCGTTATTTATAAACATGTGTCGCTATACGTGCTCATGATTGCGCTAACCAGTTAAAGGCTGAGATAACAAGAACGTTAGTGTGTGTATTCAAGTGTTACCCCGACGGATGGACTGGTGGCTGGGCTTCAACCATTGCATTGTGAGATAGCACGTGAGTTCATAAGGCTTCGGGAGAAAATCTGACAGAAAATCCCCACTGGCTCGTGGGTTAGCACGGGAATGTGCAAGGATAGGGGAGAAAACCCCGACAGAAAATCAGGAGGGAGGGACCTTCAGGCAGGAGACGACGCGTTAGTCAACTTCGCCCTTCAACCCTGTTGTTTCCAAGCGTATGGACTCTGTCCTTCTCTTGGCTGTCATCAGCTGGGACGAGAGGGGAAAAGTGCAAAATAGGCAAAGCACTTCTCCATATCGGTTGTTAAACGGCAAGCTAGGTAAAAAAAACACAGATGCAACCACCTCCATCTCTACAACAGACCAGCTAACCGACTGTCTGTCACGACGCAAAAAGCCATAATTGAAATTAAATTGAAATATCATTCGAGCACATTCGTGTCATGAGCTCACTAAACAACAGCTGCAGAGAGAGAGAGGCTCATTGATCGTGTGATTAACGTGATAAGCTTATCTCATAAATGTTCTCAGCAACATCACATGTATGCCCGGCAACAGCGCCATACTGCAGACTTCAAAGTTGTACATTCAATCCTGCCAGTCGATGCTCAGCAGCCCGCGGAGCCAGCTCACGCGAACATTATTCAGTTTCTAAACATGTCTACTATAGACTGTCCATGTTTTACTGGTTTATAGAAGGGTGGTTAGTATCAAAGAACAATAGATCATAATCTTTGTGGCAGCACGGTTTCCTTGTCGGTCCCAACTATCTGTTAGCAGTCTTCCAAAAGCAGCGATTGCCTTGACAATCCTGTCGAGAATCTCATAGTTGATACGCCTTCTCTGGTGAGGTGCTACCACGGTCAGTAAAGTTATCAACTGCTTGTAGGTGATGAAGATAAACAGTGATGTTTGGTTCGCGGTGGGGCTACCCGGGCGCAGGTAGAAACATTACTTCCGGTTTCGTTGTGTTGACTTGAGACTAAAGTCTTGTCTTATCCACTTATGCTGTGAGGCGTTGTGGGGAGCCCTGGTTTTCTGTCCAAGGACAGACGCGCCGCTGAAGTAGTCGTCATCCAATGACGATTTAAAATATCAGCAACATTTCCTATCCATCTAGTTCTTAGTCGGCCACGGTTGCGATAACCTGAACGCTGTCCGGTATAGGCGCACAAGGGTAGTTGGTTAGGTTTCATTCTCATTTTGTGACATAATCACTAGATTCTCTCATCATCAATATATTCAGAGCATGGTCTGCTTCAACTCCTCTTCTCCTATCTTCATTTCGCCTTCTGTCTCTCCTAGTTCAGTTGATTGCTTTCTGGAGGTATCTCCTCTCACATATCGTGTTCTTTCTCTCTAGAGATTTGGTTAAAGTCCATGTTTGGTGCTGGTAACAGAGAGTTGGCATGAATATAATATTGTTCATCATTCTTTTGTGGACATATTTATGTTAGGGTGTTTCAATAATATGGCGGTGCAGTGCTGGCGTCAAGAAAAGATTTATGTCAGAACGGCGACACTAAATGTCAGTGGTTTAGACGACACTAAATGTCAGTTGTTTTGACGACATGACAGTAAAAATAGTCACAATCGTGAGAAAGACAAGGAAAAAAATAATGGGATTGTCAGGTTTAAGGAAAAAGGACCAAAATAGCAAGCTGAAATTAAGTAAGTTGCTCATCGCAAGCGAAGATGTCGATATCCCCAGACTGTCCTCGTCCTGAAGATGTAATTTGCGCTGAATTTGGATTTTAGTGAGAAAGAAGCTGCGCTGGACATCAATCTCACTCTCTCGTCCTGAGTTACCGGGAACCAGTGGCAAGACATACAATCAAGACGACTGGAAGTAGCTCAAGATGCAGACATTCAGGTCGAACAATCTGTGAGGCCAGGGGTTGCTTAAAACATGTGGGAGTCGATCGTCCACCGTTTCTTTGACGATTTGAGAGGCGAATGCCGTACCTCTCGACAGCAGCAGCCCCCACGCGCAGACTAGAATACGCTACTGCTGACCAGCGCCCACATCTGCAGATCTAGGTGAGAGGTGATTAACTCATGGCTAAGGGGAGATTCCGGTCGGGGCATGCAATGAAAATAGAGGCAATTTCCAAGTAGGTCGCGCACACCAACCAAGGACGGTGCGTAATCTGTAGTGACGTCCTATCCAACAACGTGTATTCTAAAACACATGAACAACAGATCGTGTTTTCTCCGAAATCCGAAGAAAATTACACACAGAGGCTTCCTGTGAATAGCGTAGGACCTGCTAGAAAATGATCACCACACAACACCTGGCTCCATACATTAATTGGATCGAATAAACCACACAAAAATCGCAGACATGTACTGCTGTTGTTTGGTCGCCATCTTAATGGAGTTAATGCACGAGGCTGATAACTCATTGACTGTGGTCTGACTGTCTTTGTTCTGTACGCTGGGGAATGGCCCGATCCCTGAGGTCATAAGCCGCTCCCGTGTTTAATACACAATAATAATTGTATGGTAGAGCCTGTGTATATTTCTCTTGACTTAAATGTATTTATGTAATTTACCTGATGTGAATGTCTGTATAGGATTATTCAGATGTGAATGTAGGTGTGTAATTCACCTGCTATGAATATCTATTTGTAATTCACCTGATCTGAATGCATGTGTTTAGTTCACCTTGATGGGAATGTTTGTATAGGATTATCCTGATGAGAATTTATGTGTGTAATTCACCTGATGTGAATGACCATACGTAATTCACCTGATGTGAATGTCCGTATGTAATTCACCTGATGTGAATGTCCGTATGTAATTCACCTGATGTGAATGTTTGTGCGTAATTTTCATGAACCTATGTCTTTGACGAATATCTATTTACGGTTAAAAAGCGAAACACATTCAAATCGGTTTTTTTATCTGCCAAGACGAACTTGTTGTTTTAGAAATCAGTTACGTTCTATTACGCCTGAGTTTACCCAATCACAGCTTGTATGGGGTGGTGTGGCCAGTTCCTTTCCCATCAGTCCCGTATCAGGCATGATTGGACCTAACCACAGCTTGTATGTGGTGGGGTGGCAAGTTCCCCTCCCCGCTACCTTTTCCTCTCGAACCGTAGGTCAGTTATTCATTTACAAATAACACTTTACAGCAGGATCAACTGGGGCGTACCGATAGCGAGAGTTCAAGAATTTTCCTTTGCAATGAAAAGCAAGTGTTCTACACTTATCCCACGGAACTCTAAAAAGTTGACCACGTCAAACGCATATAAGTTATAGGAACACATATTAACTTTTCTGGAGGTATGGCATCTGGACACCGAGGCGGAAGCAGAGATAGGAGAAGATGGACACAGGACATCAACGGTGACAGTACCGGATGTGGTAATTGATCAAGGAAACTACTCTGCCTCTTTAGTGTTACTAACGGTGTGAAGCAGTGATGTGTGCTGGACTCGGCTCTTGTCAGTATCATGTTTTCTGCCATGCTGTGGGATGCCTACAGCGATTGCCACATAGGAGTTGAGCTTTATTACCGCACTGACGGCGGGCTATTCAATCTGAGAATGTTCAAGGCCAAAACCAAAATCCACAAGGTAACAATTCGTGATTTTCTTTGTGCGGATGACTGTGCCTTAAATTCCAATACGGAGGTTGACATGCAGGAATGTATGGATCGGTTCGCCACAGCTTGTGAAAACTTCGGCCTCACCATCTCTATCACAAAAACAGAGGTTCGCCACAGATTGTGAAAACTTCAGCCTCACCATCTCTATCACAAAAACAGAGATTCGCCACAGCTTGTGAAAACTTCGGCCTCACCATCTCTATCACAAAAACAGAGGTTCGCCACAGCTTGTGAAAACTTCGGCCTCCCCATCTCTTTCACAAAAACAGAGGTCCTACATCAACCGGCTCCAGATATTGTCTAATCAGAGCCGTCAGTCAAGGTACATGGCCACTGTTTAACAAATGTAAACAGATTCATGGTACTTTATCCCAGGTTATTCACATAGATGATGAGGGGAATATAAGAATAACTAGGGCAAGTGTGGCATTTGGTAGACTTCATACTAAGGTGTGGGATAGACGAGGGTTCAGGACTCAAACAAAAATAAAGGTCTACGCTGCAATTGGTCTACCTACCCTCTTATAATATGCACGTGAGACCTGGACCGTCTATAGTCGCCATGTCAGGACATTAAATCACTTCCACGTGTACTGCTTGCGGAAACTGCTGAGGGTTAGATGGCAGGACATGATGGCAGGACATGGTGGCCAAATACAGATGTGCTAGCGCGATCAGGCATGTCCAGTATACACACCAGGATATGTGCAGCACAGCTGAGATGGGCTGGTCATGTGGTACGCATGTCGGATCAAGGTCTACCAAAAGATCTGCTTTATGGCGAACTCCAAAATGGCAAGATAGCAAGCGGTTGGGTGTGGGCAGTGGAAAAGGTACGTGGACACACTAAAGAGGTCATTGATGACTGGGAAAGAATCGTTAACTTCTTTCTTCATCCATCAACTGATGCTTCTAGTCCGGTGAGGTTCACGAAGGAGACTGCGCTTCAGTTTACAGTGGTCCTCATCGATTACACGTCGACTGAGGCGACAGTGACATTCTGTCAAGAGCACGTAACACTTTACTTTCCCTGTTTGATTAACTTCCCTGTTTCACTTGTATTATGCTGGTACTAGTATCCTGCAATATAGGCGCTTTATCCTTGAACGGTATTTACGCCAGGAAGGGAAAATAGAGACACGACCGGTTTTTACACGCGGTGTTTTGTCTGCCAAGGCTCATTCTAGTAGCGAGGCAAGACTGTCAATCGGTCGGGAGTGTCCTATCTCAGGAGCTGCTATTACAAAACTGTTTTGTTGGATTAGTCATGTGGGTATGCAGCACAGATTGTCGTTTCTGTATATTAGTTTCGAACTGTTAGCCTAGGCCTTCTTAAGACTATTTATAGCTCGAACTTAGGACAACACAATCGGACAACACGGACAGCCGTTCCCACACACAATACACACACATATACTGTATCAGACCTAAATAAACACTAGTTCCCTGTTTGGTTTTCTAAACAGGTACTCGCTTCTGTAGGCTCGAGTCAGCTCAACATTCTTAGTAAACCAGTTAGGTATCCCTTCGATCTTATATTTATTTCAAGCTTGTTTTGTGTTGAGACTACGACCCTACATTTCATCGCTGTTTGTGTTTTTCTAGGCCGAAGGTCATTGTGATGAGCGTTTTGTATTCAACGTGTTAAAGGATATTATTAGTAAAAGGTAAACTCTGATTACTACTTGGTCTAACATATATAAACTCTGATTACTACTTGGTCTACTAACAAATATAAACTCTGATTACTACTTGGTCTACTAACAAATATAAACTCTGATTACTACTTGGTCTACTAACAAATATAAACTCTGATTACTACTTGGTCTACTAACAAATATAAACTCTGATTACTACTTGGTCTACTAACATATATAAACTCTGATTACTACTTGGTCTACTAACAAATATAAACTCTGATTACTACTTGGTCTAACAGATATAAACTCTGATTTTACTACTTGGTCTACTAATAAATATAAACTCTGATTACTACTTGGTCTAACAAATATAAACTCTGATCACTACTTACTACTTCGCCCAACTTTATGTCGTTTTCACTTTGTAACAACTGTTACTCAGATACGTGAGTTGTCATTTGTGTTGTCTTTGACAACGAGATTAGTTTCTCGTATTTGTGTTAAACTTTGTCCCAAATGAAGACATTGCTGTCGTAAAATTGGCAATCAACCTCTTTCTTGGTCCTTTGTTGAATTGAAATATACTTTTTCTTGTATCCATCCCTATGTGCATTTAGTATTCAATTTTACTACAAGACGCCTGCCTTTGTTTAAATTTGGGGTTGTGATGTGCATTATGTTTTTGTTGTACATATGTGCGTAAGTGGTGATGGTGTTATAAAGTTATATTCTGTATTATTGTACATATGTACGTAAGTTGTGATGGTGTTATAAAGTTATATTCTGTATTGTTGTACATATGTACGTAAGTTGTTATGGTGCTATAAAGTTATATTCTGTGTTGTTGTACATATGTACATAAGTGGTGATGGTGCTATAAAGTTATATTCTGTGTTGTTGTACATATGTACGTACGTGGTGATGGTGTTGTATAGAACGTAAGTTGTGACTCACGTGTACATACTATTAGGGACATATTTTGTGTGACTACTATTACACTGACGCAGACACACAGAAAAACACACACAACCAAGACAGTCACGCAAAAACACACATTCACACCACTATGTGCCCAGAAACACACGTACACACCACTTTACTCCAAGAAATGCACACCACTATACGCCAATAAACACACATTCACACCACTATACTCACAGAAACACATATTAACACCACAAAAAGTCCAAAAGCACACATTCACAACACCATCCCCAGAAACACACATTCACACCATCACCCCCCAAAAACACACATTAACACCATTATACGCCTAGAAACACACATTCACACCACTACCCCCAGAAACACACATTCACACTACCACCCATAGAAACACACATTCGCACCACTATACCCGCAGAAACACACATTCACACCACCACCTCCAGAAACACACATTCACACCTCCACTCCTAGAAACACACATTCACACCACTAAAGCCACAGAAACACACATTAACTCCACCACCCCCAGAAACACATTCACACCACCACCTCCAGAAACACACATTCACACCACCACTCCCAGAAACACACATTCACACCACTATACGTCCAGAAACACACATTCACACCACCACCTTCAGAAACACACATTCACACCACCACCTCCAGAAATACACATTCACACCACCACTCCCAGAAACACACATTCGCACCACTATACGTCCAGAAACACACATTCACACCACCACCTTCAGAAACACACATTCACACCACTATACGTCCAGAAACACACATTCACACCACTATACGTCCAGAAACACACATTCACACCGCCATCCCCAGAAACACACATTCACACCACTATACCCGCAGAAACACACATTCACACCACCACCTCCAGAAACACACATTCACACCACTATACGTCCAGAAACACACATTCACACCGCCATCCCCAGAAACACACATTCACACCACTATACCCGCAGAAACACACATTCACACCACCACCTCCAGAAACACACATTCACACCACCACTCCCAGAAACACACATTCACACCACTATACGTCCAGAAACACAGACTTATGGTATGCTGGAGACGGATGTGTCGGACCAAAAGGTGCAAATATAACAATTCTTATGTATTTTTTAACCCTTATGCTCTTATATCATTCCACTTCTACTTTTTCTCTCTACTCTCTCTGTATGTTTATGTTGCGTCCTGAAAAGGACGTTAGTGACTGTGTGTTTATGTTGCGTCCTGAAAAGGCCGTTTGTGACTGTGTGTTTATGTTGCGTCCTGAAAACGACGTTTGTGACTGTGTGTTTATGTTGCGTCCTGAAAAGGCCGTTTGTGACTGTGTGTTTATGTTGTGTTCTGAATAGGACGTTTGTGACTGTGTGTTTATGTTGCGTCCTGAAAACGACGTTTGTGACTGTGTGTTTATGTTGTGTCCTGAAAAGGACGTTTGTGACTGTGTGTTTATGTTGCGTCCTGAAAACGACGTTTGTGACTGTGTGTTTATGTTGCGTCCTGAAAAGGACGTTTGTGACTGTGTGTTTATGTTGTGTTCTGAATAGGACGTTTGTGACTGTGTGTTTATATTGCGTCCTGAAAACGACGTTTGTGACTGTGTGTTTATGTTGCGTCCTGAAAAGGACGTTTGTGACTGTGTGTTTATGTTGCGTCATGAAAAGGACGTTTGTGACTTTGTGTTTATGTTACGCCCTGAAAAAGGACGTTTGTGACTGTGTGTTTATGTTGCGTCCTGAATAGGACGTTTGTGACTGTGTTTATGTTGCGTCCTGAAAACGACGTTTGTGACTGTGTTTATGTTGCGTCCTGAAAAGGACGTTTGTGACTGTGTGTTTATGTTTTGTTCTGAATACGACGTTTGTGACTGTGTGTTTATGTTGCGTCCTGAAAAGGACGTTTGTGACTGCGTGTTTATGTTGCGTCATGAAAAGGACGTTTGTGACTTTGTGTTTCTGTTACGCCCTGAAAAAGGACGTTTGTGACTGTGTGTTTATGTTGCGTCATGAAAAGGACGTTTGTGACTTTGTGTTTCTGTTACGCCCTGAAAAAGGACGTTTGTGACTGTGTGTTTATGTTGCGTCCTGAAAAGGACGTTTGTGACTGTGTGTTTATGTTGCGTCCTGAAAAGGACGTTTGTGACTGTGTATTTATGTTGCGTCCTGAAAACGACGTTTGTGACTTTGTGTTTATGTTGCGTCCTGAAAAGGACGTTTGTGACTGTGTGTTTATGTTGCGTCCTGAAAAGGACGTTTGTGACTGTATTTATGTTGCGTCCTGAAAAGGACGTTTGTGACTGTGTGTTTATGTTGCGCCATGAAGAGGACGTTTGTGACTGTGTGTTTATGTTGCGTCCTGAAAATGACGTTTGTGACTGTGTGTTTATGTTGCGTCCTGAAAAGGACGTTTGTGACTGTATTTATGTTGCGTCCTGAAAAGGACGTTTGTGACTGTGTGTTTATGTTGCGCCATGAAAAGGACGTTTGTGACTGTGTGTTTATGTTGCGTCCTGAAAACGACGTTTGTGACTGTGTGTTTATGTTGCGTCCTGAAAAGGACGTTTGTGACTGTGTGTTTATGTTGCGTCCTAAAAAGGACGTTTCTGACTGTGTGTTTATGTTGCGTCCTGAAAAGGACGTTTGTGACTGTGTGTTTATGTTGCGTCCTGAATAGGACGTTTGTGACTGTGTGTTTATGTTGCGCCCTGAAAACGACGTTTGTGACTGTGTGTTTATGTTGCGTCCTGAAAAGGACGTTTGTGACTGTGTGTTTATGTTGCGTCATGAAAAGGACGTTTGTGACTGTGTATTTATGTTGCGTCCTGAAAAGGACGTTTGTGACTATGTGTTTATGTTGCGTCCTGAAAAGGACGTTAGTGACTTTGTGTTATGTTGCGTCATGAAAAGGACGTTTGTGACTTTGTGTTATGTTGCGTCATGAAAAGGACGTTTGTGACTTTGTGTTATGTTTAATAGCGATGCTGCTATATATGCACCTTTCAGAAAGTCATTTTTGGGACTGCGCTTGCAGTCCGTAATCTATTGACCAGAATGTATGGTTGCAGCCAGTTTCAAGTGCCGCCACATGGCGGCGGAATAGTGTCTTGGTCAGTTATGGGTAACGAACCATGATCCAAGCTGCCGATTGGTCGTAGGCTGCTCTTACAGCTGCACTCTTGTCCCCTTTCATGTAAAGTTTGAGGTCAGACGGCCGATGAGTCACAGGCTGCTCTCACAGCTGCACGTTTGGCCGCTTGCATGTCTAGTTTGACGTCAGACATAGCCGATGAGTCGTTTGCTGCTCTTACAGCTGCACCCTTGTCCCCTTGCATGTAAAGTTTGAGGTCAGACGGCCGATGAGTCACAGGCTGCTCTCACAGCTGCACGTTTGGCCGCTTGCA
The DNA here is from genome assembly GCA_036924085.1 of Ariolimax columbianus. NCBI lineage: Eukaryota > Metazoa > Mollusca > Gastropoda > Stylommatophora > Arionidae > Ariolimax > Ariolimax columbianus. The sequence continues at coordinate 4,264,026 of JAVGWX010000019.1, read as the reverse complement.
TGTCTAGTTTGACGTCAGACATAGCCGATGAGTCGTTTGCTGCTCTTACAGCTGCACCCTTGTCCCCTTGCATGTATAGTTTGAGGTCAGACAGCCGATGAGTCACAGGCTGCTCTCACAGCTGCACGTTTGGCCGCTTGCATGTCTAGTTTGACGTCAGACATAGCCGATGAGTGGTGTAGTAACTCTGTGTGGGATTAGGGGAGTGTGTATCTGTGATTACTGCCCTCGTTAATTACCTATGAGGTTCGTTCCTCAGACCGATGACTCGTTGTTGCCGATCGAGATCAATGTGTATGATGCTGTTCTGCTAACCATCCTTCTGGACCTCGGGAGGGGGGATGGGATGAGGTGGGAGGGGGGGGGGTGAGAAGAAACGATACAAATACACTCTAAAAGTTTCTTTGAATAGTTTCTCACTGCCATCACGCATGGTGCTTAAATCGCTGGGGAGCAGAAAACCATTACTGAGAGGCGGGACAAGCGAGCTGCACGAAAGGACGTTGTTCACGTGACCTTCGCGCGAATGTCACGCTCAGATCGGACTAAACAGCCATATGCGGTCACATCTGGATAAACATGTCTGACGCTATCGCCATTTTCGCTTGCAATGGGCACCTATTCAGAAATGGGACCCAATCTTCCATATACCCACATTTCGAACTCTTTTCCAACTTGTTATTCAGTGTCTAAGTTTCTAGGTCATAACACATGTGTACATACCACCTGACGATTCCAATTTTCTATGCATGATTTATCTGTTTGGATGTCAGTATGTGTCGCATGTTGTTGAATACCATCTTGGCCATACCTATTCTCTTTCAGATTTCATTTTCACAGCTGGCATCTGCCCTTATTATGTGACATAGATATGATAAACTCTGTACCTGTTCCAGTAGTTGATCTTTTATTTTTAAGCGCATACATTGTTTCTTGTCGCTTGTTCCAATTATCATAGTCTTTTGTTTTCTTTATGTTTATTTCTAATCAAAACTTTAGACTTATTTTGTAAATTATTGTCACAACTCCTGTAATTCTTGCTCACTTTTTGCCATAAAAACGGTATTATCCGCATATCTTAGATTGTTCATCGCCACTCCCCCAATGACAAGACCTGGCATCCCCTCTATCTGTTTGAATATTTATTCTGTGTAGATATTAAAAAGACAAGGGGAGATAATACACATCCCTGTCTCACTCCTCTTTTCACATCTAAACTTAGAGAGAACACTGTAGCAGTTTGCTCCTAGTATAGATTACCGTGCAGTCTTATGCCAAACTCTGTTTTTTGGCCAGCCTGCACATTGTACGTATCACTTGTCTAGTGAGGGATTTGCCGAATTGTTTTCAGTATTCTTTATATCTGCCATTTTAGTTAAGATGTCACCTTTCATCCATTCTTGGTTTTTCCTAAGTTCTTTACCTGTTCACAATTTATTTGCTACTTGGATACTGGTTTTTAGACGTTCACGTTTAGCGTATTATTCTCCCCTCGATGTTTCCTTCCTTGTCCTTTGTATGAACGTTTTTACACTAGTTCTTTACTGCTACCTGGTACTTTTGTTGTATACCTGACTGCTATATTACTACCTGTATGTAATACCGCCACCTGTCTGTAATACCGCTACCTGTCTGCAATGCCGCTACATGGCTGTATTGTCTTAACACCTTTTCTCTCCGTTATTGTGAGTTGCTAATACACTTTCATACACACTGTATTGTGGTCTGAGTTGATGTCTGCTCCAGGGTATATCTTTGCATTATTGTAAAATATGTAAAATTTGTCTAATCATTAGCTCATTCCGTCTTGTCAGACGATAGTAATTGTGCTGTGAAAAAAAAAGAAGCAGTGATTAGCCAGACAGAAGCTGTGAGTACTGCTGACAGGAAATATAATGTTATTTGTGATATAATTAAGAGATATTAATCATTGGCTCTTTTCGTTATGTCAGACGATAGTAATTCTGCTTTGAAAAAAAGGTATGCAATTACAGTCCATGACGGTAACGAATGTGACTCGTAAGACCAATCCGGGCAGAGAAGCATCTTCCACAGTGTGTACATGGAAAGTCAGGACCGTTTGCAACATCGCATGGTGTTTCGTGTCTTCTCAAACTGTGAGTCTTTAGCCTATCAGCAATCAGTATCTGCTCTGTCCATGCTTAATCCTGCTCCTCCATGTAACACGATCCATGACGTCCTGTTCCCATGATTCCAAATCGATGCCTGCGTCATTCATATCCCGCTTGTATACATCCTTGTACCGAAGTAGTGGCCGGCCTTGGGTCTTCTATCCTGGGGGCAACTTATCTCTCTCTTCTCACCTCACTCTGTTTCATTTGACTCTGTCCTACAGTCACACCCTTGCACAACTTTCACACGCCCTCATGGTGAGGCCCTTCCATTGCACTTTGGTTGGGCTAGCTTCTGAGGGCGCACAAACCTAGCATAGGTACATACAGACGCACACATGCATTCAAGCACTGGTTTATACGTCCTGATATCGCCCAATGGACTACGGTCTGGGGTGGAAAATGGCGCGCCTCCGCCAGTAGAAACTAGTGAGGCAAACATCTAAGCAAAAAAAAAATCAAAAAAAATGGCAGGCCCTGAGACCATTTTCCCAACTGCAATTCCCCATAGAGAAGATATTTTGGTATTCTGCCATCATCCATCCTTCGAATGTGTCCCAGCCATCAGAGCCTTCGATGACTAAGCGTGGGAAAGATTGTGACAGTGCCTGTTCTCTCCAACACTTCTGGGGTGCTGATCTTGTCCTGCCACCCAACCCCAAGGACTCTGCGCAGGCACCTCATGTGATATCTGTTTAGCACCACTCCTGGTGCATGTAGGTAGACCATGTCTCACTGCCATTAAGAAGAGTGCTGACGACAAAGGCCTTGTAAATAAGTGTTGTTGTTTTAACAGTGAGCTTTTTGTTCTCCCAGATCATTTTTGTTAATCTGCTCATTGTTTTGCTGCAATTCTTATCCTGATATTCACGGATAATTTATTATTCACTGAGGATCCCAAGTATGTAAAATGATCTACTATCTCGAGAGCTTCATCATCAACGGAGATTACTGGTGGTTTGTTTGCACGCAGGACCATAACCTTTGTTTTTGTTTTGTTGATTGTTAACCCAAACTCACAGCAGGCATCCGAAAATGAAGATAGTAAGCTTTGCAGTTCCTCCTCTGAGTGAGTCGTAATTGTGGTATCATCCGCAAAGAGCAGTTCTCTCATCAGCACCCTGTTTATTTTGGTCTTGGCTTTCAGCCTTTGGGAATTGAATAAGCCACCATCTGTGCGAGAGTAAATGAAGATACCACCTTCCTGGTCACGACATACATGCCTCAAGAGAAGTGAGAAATATATTCTAAAGAGGGTTGGAGCAAGTGCACGGCCTTGTTTTACTCCGCACTTGATTGCGAACTCCTCAGCGGACGCACCGTCAAGGTTGCTGGTGCCTTTCCTGTCCGTGTAGAACGACTCGATAATGCTCAGAAGAATCGGTGGGCAACCAATCCTCCCGAGCGCTTTGAACAGACCCACACGACTGACCAAGTCAAATACCTTCGTGAGATCTATGAAGGCAATATACAATGGTTGCTTTTGTTCTCTGCATTTCTCTTGTAACGGTCGTAGCAAGAACATCATATCTGTGGTAGACCTATTCTAACGAAAACCACACTGTGACTCAGTGTAAACCTGGTCTTCTAGGACATGGAGTCTGCGCAGAACAATTCTGGCAAGTATCTTCCCAACGGTACACAGAAGCGAAATTCCTCTAGTTGTTGCGGTCACTCCAGTCCCCCTTGTTCTTGTACAAGGTTACAATGCTCGAATCTTTGAAATCCTGCGGGACCTGTCCTTCATGCCAGCATAAAGTTATCTGTGGAGCAAGTATGTCCTTTCCACTCCTGATGACCTCTATTGGGATTCTATCCTTTCCAAGAGCTTTGCCAGAAGCAAAGTCAGCAATATCACAGTTAACTTCTGCATAGATGGCAGCGAGTCAAGATGGACCAGAGTTTGCATGGCCTCGATGGCATTGGGGCATCTTCTGTTAGCTCTGTCTCGCTTAAGTAGAGTTCAAGATAGGGCTCTACCCATCTGTCTAACTGCTTCCTCTTATGAGTGATGATTTCGCCTAATAAAGCTTTTAGCGGCGCACTGTTGGGCCAATGGCGTTCTGTATCCCTTATTACATGATGGTACCATTATTAACGGATCTTGGATATTCTCATATGTGTATTATGTGTTTTAAAAAAAAAGTGTTACAAATTTTAAGTTTGTTTTCCTCGCAGAATTGGATCAGTCTTTCTCCTTTTTCATTCTTTGTCCCTATTCCATGCTTTCCCAGTTTTTATATTCCATTTTTCCTACTTTAGCATTCATGTCGCCCATAACAATTGGTAGATCTGTTAGTTCTTAGTCGACCTGTACGTCTACAGGGACAGATGCCTCTGTGCAGGTCCCAGCTCTGGTATGAACTGTATGTAGCCGGGAGAAGGGTTTCCTGCTTAGTGGGCTAGGCTCGAGCAACTTAATACTCCTCTGCGTTGGGACAAGCGCTCACGGAAGGTGGTTAACCGATGTGCGAGTCCATTTTAAAAGACTCAACACTAGAGCAAAGTAAACCAGCATCCTGTTAGGCGCCATCTATGCTGCTCTAAACAAACCACATAACCATGACCGGTGTTATGCCATGTCACACAGTTAGTCGCCTCTTACGACATGCTCTCTGTGAGGCAGTGGTGCTATTCTTACCCTTGTCGTACACAAAGACCCCGACAGAGCACCCGGGACTATCTATTAGTTCCACTGTGTTAAGTAACTGGTGACCCCCATCTCTGAAACAGCTATAATCTGTTAGTACATGGAAGGAACTTTGTCCTAAGTCACCGGCGTCAGGGTCATAGGAAATATACTGACCAGGATCCCGACTTTGCGTGAGAGGAAACATACTGACCAGGATCCGAACTTCATACTGACCAGGATCCCGACTTTGCGTGAGAGGAAACATACTGACCAGGATCCCAACTTCCTACTGACCAGGATCCCAACTTCATACTGACCAGGACCCCGACTTCATACTGACCAGGACCCCGACTTTGCGTCAGGGGAAACATACTGACCAGGACCCCGACTTTGCGTCAGGGGAAACATACTGACCAGGACCCCGACTTTGCGTTAGGGGAAACATACTGACAAGTCCGACTACGCAGGGAATGATTTGACAGCAGGCAAAGGCTGGTTACCACGTCATGGTCAGGAACCAGAGATGACCAAGATATTATTATGCCTCCAAGTGGCGGCTCTTGAGATAGACTGCACCCGTACATATTGGCTGATAGAATACGTAAACCTGGTCCCAAAAAGTGCCCTACTTAAACTGGATGAAAAATGTGTCGATCTCGCAGCCTCGCTGTAAACTGCGACACAGCGTAACATTACGCCCTGTACAGGTCGAACGATGGAACAAAAGAAAAGGAAGACGAAGAATCATACTGATCAAGACCGCCATCTCCGTCATGGAGACATACTGATCAAGACCGCCATCTCCGGCATGGTGACATACTGATCAAGACCCCCATCTCCGTCATGGAGACATACTGATCAAGACCCCCATCTCCGTCAGGGAGATATACTGATCAAGACCCCCATCTCCGCCATGGAGACATACTGATCAAGACCCCTATCTCCGTCAGGGAGATATACTGATCAAGACCCCCATCTCCGTCATGGAGACATACTGATCAAGACCCATATCTCCGTCAAGGAGACGTACTGACCAAGACCCAAATCTCCGTCAAGGAGACGTACTGACCAAGACCCATATCTCCGTCAAGGAGACGTACTGACCAAGACCCATATCTCCGTCAAGGAGACGTACTGACCAAGACCAATATCTCCGTCAAGGAGACGTACTGACCAAGACCCATATCTCCGCCAAGGAGACGTACTGACCAAGACCCATATCTCCGTCAAGGAGACGTACTGACCAAGACCCACATCTCCGTCAGGGAGACGTACCAAGACCCATATCTCGGTCAGGGAGACGTACCAAGACCCATATCTCCGTCAGGGAGACGTACTAACCAAGACCCATATCTCGGTCAGGGACGGATGACACTGCCATCCCCAGTAGAGGTCAGCATTTTAAGAAGCCTATAACTAGTAGGACACGAGTCCACAACTTGAGTTCGGCCATAGATTGAAGAAGAGCCACCGTAACCTGCCCCTGAAGCATATTTGTTAAATGAATGTGCAGGCCAGTTCCAGAAGCTCCAACCAGAAACATCAAACACCACTTTCTCCTTAACGGCAGTGTCCAATAAAGAGCTAACACTTTCGTGTTTCTTTCCAATAAATTAGTAGAGTGTCTTTTTTTTCATATCAAAGGCAACTTGTGTGTTGGCCTGTGTAATTACATAACTGTTCGTGCCACTTAGGTTTCGAGCTCTGTGCATTGGTCACATGTCATAGTGCAACCTTAACCCAGATATGTTAGACCAGGGATCTTCAAACCCTTTAATGGGAAGGCTACACCACATATTCGTGGGCCAAAGATACAAAAAACGATTTTAGAAATGAACTAGCACTGTAACACCCGGCTTCGCCCGGGAAATAACAATTTGCCGGGAAATAACAATTTTCCGGGAGATACAATTTGCCGGGAAATAACAATTTGCCGTGAGATAACAATTTACAAGAAGATAACAATTTACAGGGAGATAACAATTTGCCGGGAAATAACAATTTGCCATGAGATAACCATTTACAGGGAGATAATAATTTACAGGGAAATAACAATTTGCCATGAGATAACAATTTACAGGGAGATAATAATTTACAGGGAAATAACAATAATTCGGTAGTGACTTCAAGTTGAGACATACCGACTTGAGGTCAGTTGTGTTGACTACTACTGCTTTGCGTTCTTGATAGTTAAAAAAAAATACTCACTTAACGTAGACAACTCTGTCAGAACAATACTGCACTGTCGGGAAAAATTAAGTTCGCTGCCGGGGTACATGACCAGGTCAATGTTTATCCTTCTGGAATATGATTTATCAACGTGTCCCAACTGGCGCGTTATCCAGGGTCAAGCGACTGACCTCTGTTAACCTCAGTTCCAAACATGGACTGGTCCTGGGACTTTGAGTATCGACCTTGAGCAATCACACTTAAAAAAAACCAATCGGTTTACCAAAAGAATACATTATCTGTAAATAGTTTAAGGTTGTTAATTTTAATTAACTCGAGAAGGATATGATCCAGCGAGTTGAAAATATTTGCCTTCATGTAGAAATTCCAGACATAATGAGATATGCAAACTTTACGTCAGTAGAACTCATCTTTCGAGTTTCTACAAGACCAGCAAATATATACGAGTATTTTATATTGTATAGTTAAGATTAATACGTTTTCCTTCGACTTTTATTTTGGGTTATCACAATAATATTGAGAGCAGAAGAAAAATGTGGCAATTATTTAGACAGATCTCGCGATCTTGAAACAAACATGTTAGTCATCCACTGTACAGCCCGTGCCCGAGACAGAACCGAGTGGAAACTCAGCTGGGACCCTTACAAAGCCATAACACGCAGCACTGCTCGATCCCAATCCACTAAGCAAAAAAGTTACCTGCCGGCTACCGCCAACTCGCACAAGAGTGGGGACCTGCACAAGGGAAACCACCCTTGTAGATTTACAGGTCCAAGGCTCAGATGTCGTATTTTCACTGGGATAGAGCTTGAACTCCGCAACTTCTGCGGTGGCTCACTTCGTCAGGTAGCTATTTGCAGCTGGGAGAAACGGTCACACCATGAAAAAGCCTGCATCATGCCCGATCTGTCAAAACGAGCGAGGCTAGATTTGAACCCGAGACGTTGGGTTTGTAAACCAAGCTCACAGCCGCTTGGACAATATTCTTACTTTTGCCTTAAAAGCAGACGAGAATAAGAAACTATTAATTGTCTCGATAATGAGACTTTCTGAACTGTTACTAAAGCTTCTCAAAATTATAATCACTATTTCAAAACTGACTGGACCTGATAAAAGCTTGCAGAATGCCGGAGGTGGCCCTACCATCCAAGTTTGAAGACCCCCGTGTTAGTCGCTGATAGCCTGTGTCAGACAACCCCCTTCACCCGCCTTCCTCCCCTTACGTTTCGTTTGAAGACCCCTGTGTTAGTCGCTGATGGCCTGTGTCACACAACCCCTTCGCCCTCCTTCCGTGGCCCTACCATCCAAGTTTGAAGACCCCTGTGTTAGTCGCTGATAGCCTGTGTCAGACAACCCCCTTCACTCGCCTTCCTCCCCTCACGTTTCGTTTGAAGACCCCTGTGTTAGTCGCTTATGGCCTGTGTCACACAACCCCTTCGCCCTCCTTCCGTGGCCCTACCATTCAAGTTTGAAGACCCCTGTGTTAGTCGCTGATAGCCTGTGTCAGACAACCCCGTCGCTCGCCTTCCTGCCCTCACGTTTCCCCTCCCATCACCTGGCAAGTAGGTCTATCCTCATGACAGTCAATCCTCTCCTTCCGTGTGTGTAATCCACTGAGTGTTTTCACCAACCTGAACAATGTACTGACACATTCAAAGTGGGTCACCACTAGGGTCTGGTCGCACGTCCGACTTATATTCTGTTTACCACTTGATCACGTGAACATTTCTCCCAGACATCAAATCGTGGAGCCACTCAGTAGCTCATTCCCAAGTGTTACACACAGAAATACACTATCAATGTTAAGTGTGCTCTTAAAAGATGTCGGGACAAAGACCTGATCACTTCTGGCCGCTCGTGATCCCATGTACAAAATGTATGTCTCATGGATTGTCATAGCTTTACATAGATTCTTGAATTAAGGGAAAGTTTACACATTTGCATAACTGGACACATAATCACACGAAGAATGGGGCACAATAAACACACACACCTACACATGTACAAAAGATAACACACCTACATTAATTAATAGCTGTCCATCGTTGTCGATGAAGACCGCCGATATCATCCTTGTCACAGATTTCCCTGTTGGGTGTGGGTGCGCATGTGGCTGAACAGGCTAATGCGGGCACGAAAACATATGTACACAGTAATACACTCATGTACATTGCTTAATGATAACACACGCCTACAAATGCCTCCATTACAAATATGGCTACATTATATTAACATACACATGTCAAAATCACATGTACACACCTACACATAACACAAATACCTTTATACATGCCTACCTAGCACATATACACATAAACGGAAAGGGTGTCCTAATGCAGACTTAACCGCTGATCGAGAATGAAGTTTAAACTAAGCCACAACGTGTGTGGGGTGGGCTGACCAGTTCTCTACCTCGCTGTCTTTTCCTTCACTAACCGCAATGTGATGTTAAGTTTTTCAAGCAGTATTTGTAACGTCAGCAAATTTGATGACATTTATTCTCATACCATTGACTTTGACACCGCCCATTACAACTTCGAACAACATTTTCTATCACCGTCTCAGAATATTCGTTATATAGACTCTGTGAACTAACAACACCAAAACCCATCACTACTGTACGAAAACCTACCTGGAGGCAGGATATATTTCCAGAGGTGGTAGAAAATATACCAGGTAATAAAAATAGCTGTCCATCGTTGTCGATGAGGACCGCCGACATCATCCTTGTCACAGATTTCCCTGTTGGGTGTGGGTGCGCATGTGGCTGAACAGGCCAATGCGGGCACGAAAATATCTGCTACATATCGGGCACACGAGGTTTGTAGAAGGGGATGGTGTTCCCGCTGTTCGGGATTTCCGCGTCTCTCGTCTGTTCTGGGCTTTCACAACACGGTCATCTTCACCGGCAGCTACACCCGATTTGACTGCGCTTCTCCAGTCAGATCTGTTTTGCGCAAGACATTCCCAGGTGTCGATGTCTATCTGGCAACTTTTTAGTGAGTCCTTCAGACCGTCTTTAAAACGTTTCTTTGGGCGCCCTCTCTCGCGCCATCCGTCTCTCAGCTCGCCGTAGAGAAGCTTCTTTGGGAGCCGCTCGTCTGACATACGGACGAGGTGTCCGGCCCATCCATGTCGTGCTTTTTCTAGCAGTGCATGGATGCTGGGCATGTTAGCCCTCGAGAGAACCTCGATGTCAGTGACACGATCTTGCCATCGGATGTGGAATATTCGCCTCAGGCAACCTGTGTGGAAGTGGTTTAACCTCCTTGCATGTCCAGAGTATACAGTCCAGCTTTCGCAAGCGTATAGTAGGGTTGGAATGATGGTTGCACGGTAGACTTTGAGTTTGGTCTTGACGCTGATGCCACGACGTGCCCAGACCATCGAGCGCATTCTACCAAAGGCTGTACTGGCCTTTGCTATTCTGCTTGCCACCTCATCGTCTAGGCTGACAGATCTCGACAGCGTGCTGCCCAGATATGTGAATTTATCTACGGCATTCAACGTCTGTCCGCTGACTGTAGTCTCTGGTTTTGTGTCCGGCATGCCTGGTGCTGGTTGGTACATGACCTCTGTTTTTTTGGCATTTATGGTCAGGCCAAAATTTTTGCATGCGGCAGAAAACTGGTCCATTCCAACCTGCATGTTCAGTTCTGAGTTGCTCATTAGAGCGCAGTCGTCAGCAAATACAAGTTCCCTGATTATGTCGCCAGCCACTTTGGTTTTGGCCTTCATTCTTCTGGAATTGAGTAACTTGCCATCTGTGCGGTACTTTATGGGTATTCCAAGCTCCAATGATCTGAAGGCGTCTGTCATCGTGGCCGCGAACATCATGCTGAACAAAGTCGGGGCGAGTACACATCCTTGTTTTACTCCGTTTGATACTAGAAACGTTTTAGAGATTGCACCGCTGTCTAGTACACGAGCACACATGCCTTCGTGTAGCTGTTTCACCATTGTTATGAACTTGTTGGGGCAGCCAAACTTAGACATTATCATCCACAGCCCTCCTCTGTTTACTGTATCAAATGCCTTTGTCAAATCAATAAATGTGGTGTACAAGGCCTGATTTTGTTCTCGACACTTCTCTTGTATTTGGCGAGCGGCAAAAATCATGTCCACTGTTCCTCTTCCGGCTCTGAATCCACATTGGCTTTCTGGGAGGTGGTGGCTTTGTTCAAGGTGTTTGTTGAGCCTGTTTAGCAGTAAGCGCGCTAGGATCTTGCCTGCTACGGAGAGTAGAGATATTCCACGATGATTGTCGCATTCCTGACGGTTGCCTTTTCTTTTGTACAGGTGAACGATTGAGGCGTCCTTTAGCTCCTGCGGAATTTTACCTTCAGCCCACATGTGACAGAAGAGTTCAGTGATCCTTCTGGTGAGGGATGGGCCAGCTGTCTTATATATCTCTGCTGGTATTGCATCAGCTCCTGGAGCTTTTCCTATAGATAGTGAACTGATTGCCCTGTCGACTTCCTCCTCAGTAATGACTTCATCCAACGCCAGGTTCAGTTCCACCTGCGGCATTCGCCGGATGGCCTCTTCATTTATGGACGATGGGTGGTTTAGTATTTTGCAGAAGTGGTCTGCCCATCTGTCTAGAATCTGAACCTTATCTGTTAGCAGTACCCCATCCGCACTGCGAACTGGAGTATTACTAGAGGGCTGCGGGCCGTAGAGAGCTTTCAGTGCCTCGTAAAATCGTTTGGTGTCATGACGCTCGGCGAACATCTCAATTTCGTCAGCTCTTTTGCTGAGCCAGGAGTCTTGCATCTCTCTAAGCCTGGTCTGGACAGCTTTGCGAGCAGTATTGAAGGCAGCTTTTGCTGCCGGAGATGGTGTGTCCCTCTGGTATTCCCTGTGCGCTTCATGTTTTGCATCGAGAAGGCCCTGTATTTCCAGATCGTTCTCATCAAACCAGTCCTTATGCTTGCGCGTGAGTGGGCCAATGTGTTTAACAGCTGTGTCGTAGAGTGTGTTTCTCAGTGATACCCAGTTCTCTTCGATGTCATTCTTTTCAAAACGAAGCTCAGATAGTCTGCCCTCAAGCTCTTCCTGGAAGCCTCCTCTCGTGGGTTCGTATTTCAGCTGAGAGACATTTAGCCTCCTAGGTGGTTTTTTTCCCTGGGGGCGCATTTTGGGCTGGATCTTGAAGTTTAGCTTGGCAATGACAAGTCGATGGTCGGTCCAACATTCTGCACCAAACATGCTCTTCGTTACCTATTGCAAACAAAAACTGCCAGACTGAAAAAGAAAGGAGAGATACTACCCTAAGCTTCATAACGAAAAGCTACCCAAGCATGGACTGGACCCATGCATACACCGACGGTTCTGTAACAAACACAACACAGAACGGAGGGGCAGGAGCATTCTTGAACCTACCAAATGGCAGAAAAATAACACTGTCATTCGCTACTGGTAAGTACACAAGCAATTTCAGAGCGGAGGCAGAGGCACTGAGGGTGGCAGTGGAAGAAATGGTGACACACAGTGAAAATGAGAGCCATATAGTCCTGCTGACAGATGCTCTCGACGTAGTCACAGCGCTAAAAAGCCAGAAAAACACTGAGCTTAATGACTTAAGAGCAGTACTCTGCAAACTGTGCCAGCAGTCCGCACCAAAAAGGGTAGTGGTACAGTGGGTTCCGTCACACTGCAACATCCAAGGCAACGAGGAGGCAGACAGACTGGCAAAAGAAGGTGCAAGACTACCACAAACAGATACCAGTATGACGTACGAAGAGTCAAAACGGCTTATCATAGCCAGATACATGACCAAATGGGAAACCGAACATACTGGTTACACCAAAAACGATGCCTATTACCAGTTGAACCGAAGAGAGCAGGTCGTCGTCTTCAGACTTCGCACTGGCCACAACAGACTGAGGTACCACCTATTCAACAAATTGAAGATAGGGTGTACCGACGAATGCCCTTGCGGTACTGGTAAAATGACCGCTGAACATCTGCTGCAGAACTGCCCGACATACGAGGATCAGAGAGAGCAGATGTGGCCATTACCAGTGGAACTGCAAGACAAGCTCTATGGCAGTGGCGACAGCCTCAGGATGACCGCCGCTTTTGTCGAAAAAATAATGGTTACTGTCTGACTGCGTACGCAGAAGAAGAAGAAGAAGACTCTGTGAAAGTAAGCAACCCTGTCGCACCCCCTGTCTTACAGAAACTAAATCTGTTAGTCTTTCTTTGATTGAAATAATCGCCTTTTGACTGTGATGCAGGTTCTGGATTAACTTAATGTGTGTTCTCTCTTATACCTATTTGTTGCAAAATCTGAAAATGTGTGCTCCTGGGAACACGAACAAAGGCTGTCTCGTAGTCAATAAAGCAGACAAATAGTGGTCGTCATTGATCGATCATTCTTTCTGCATGAAGCAGCAACGATCCGATGACACACTGTCTACTTCTGATCTTACAAAATCAAAACTACCTTTTAGCTCCTCCTATATTTTGTCAACGATTATCTTCTTAATTATCTGCAATATAATTTTATATGCATGTGTTATTAGGTTAAATGTTTGTAATTGACCACATTCTGTTGCATTATATTTTGTTTTGGCTGCGAAGGAATTGTTTTGAAAGATGTGTGATCTATTGGCCATATCCCATTGTTGCAAATTTCATGCTTAAAAGGTCAATTTTGTAAAGTCTCACCCAGCTGCTTTGAGGGCATACAGACGTTATAATAGATTAATTATTAATAATCAATGTTATATTCTTTTCTTATTTGTTATGGGATACAATAATGAAACATAATATTCTACAACATAATGTGATTCGAAGTGGGAAAGATTGAGAATCACTGGTCATGAGTCTTTCACAAGATAATAATATTCAATGTAAAGTCCATATACATTTTGTTGTTCAAACCAAATTATTAGGATTAGTGTTGCTTTATCTCTGTAGACCAGGCATGGGAAACAAAATAATTGGGATTTGTGTCATTTAATCTCTGTAGACCAGGCATAATTGTAAACCGTTCCATTTAATCTCTGTAGACCAGGCATAATTGTGAACCGTTCCATTTAATCTCTGTAGACCAGGCATAATTGTAAAAAGTTCCATTTTATCTCTGTAGACCAGGCATAATTGTAAAAAGTTCCATTTTTATCTCTGTAGACCAGGCATAATTGTAAAAAGTTCCATTTTATCTCTGTAGACAAGACATAATTGTAAAAAGTTCCATTTTATCTCTGTAGACCAGGCATAATTCTAAAAAGTTCCATTTTATCTCTGTAGACAAGACATAATTGTAAAAAGTTCCATTTTATCTCTGTAGACCAGGCATAATTGTAAAAAGTTCCATTTTTATCTCTGTAGACCAGGCATAATTGTAAAAAGTTCCATTTTATCTCTGTAGACAAGACATAATTGTAAAAAGTTCCATTTTATCTCTGTAGACCAGACATAATTGTAAAAAGTTCCATTTTATCTTTGTAGACCAGGCATAATTCTAAAAAGTTCCATTTTATCTCTGTAGACAAGACATAATTGTAAAAAGTTCCATTTTATCTCTGCCATTTTATCTCTGTAGACCAGACATAATTGTAAAAAGTTCCATTTTATCTCTGTAGACCAGGCATAATTGTAAAAAGTTCCATTTTATCTCTGTAGACCAGGCATAATTGTAAAAAGTTCCATTTTATCTCTGTAGACCAGGCATAATTGTAAAAAGTTCCATTTTATCTATGTAGTAGTAATAATTCACATAGCCAGCGAGGGCCTGTGGCGCCACTCGACCGTGTCCATGATGAAAAGCTGTGATCCAGGCTGCAAGCAGTGAGAGTAAAGTCATTCTTGTTGACCTATCGTCTGTCACCTAGTTTCCATATATCAAAGTCATTATCAGTTGACATATAGTCGGTCACCTTGTTTTCACATAACCAGGTCATTATCAGTTGACCTAACGTTCTCACTGATTGCTCTTTTATACAATTTTCATTTCATCTTTTTGAATCATACAACCACCATTGGTCTCCAATGTTAATGGAGTGCTTGTTAAGGATGGCTGAGTAGTAGAGTACCATTTCTAACTGCAAAGGTTCAAAATTCGATCCTAACTGTCCACATGCCCCAGCTGACCTAGCTGTAAATGGGAATGTGTTTCAGTGTTTCACTATCATGGAAGTAAACACAACATGGAAGACACAGGCCAAACTGCCTCACAAATAAGAGTAGCCTAGTAAACTTAAATCTCTAACACTTCATCCCTGACAGCAGGACCTGCTATATGGCTACATCACTTGTTATTTATTGCGGTCTGATAAAACGGACTGAGATCCTATATGTATGCCATTAATGCAGTAATGTTGGTACAGCTTAACATAATATACTTGTTCACTAATTTGTATTTATTTACAAATGTGTTTTCAACGTTTTACAGTTAATTGTGGCCAGGAAGACTGTTTCTGTAAAGCGTTGTCCACCACATCCTTGCTACTGTGAGGACGATCTGGTGCAGCTTGTCTAACTCAGTTACCCCGTCACAGACACATTAAAATGGGAGCGAAGCAGTCAGTGTCTAAGAAAGATCTGGAAGAATCCACTTCAGACAAAGGTAATTCATAAACTTCCAATACATTTTTGATTGAGTCACTCATTCTTTCTTACTTTCATTTTTTCATTCATTCATTCATTCATTCATTCATTAACTTATTGATTGATTCATTGATTTATTAAAATGCTTAAGTCATCTATTACTTCATTCACAAAATAATCATTTAAACAAATCATTAAATCATTCACTCACACAACCATCCATTAACCCAATCATTTATCCACCAGTTAACACCTGACCTACATCAGTCTCACACAACCCTCCATTAACCCAATCATTTATCCACCAGTTAACACCTGACCTACATCAGTCTCACACAACCATCCATTAACCCAATCACTTATCCACCAGTTAATACCTGACCTACATCAGTCTCACACAACCATCCATTAACCCAATCACTTATCCACCAGTTAATACCTGACCTACATCAGTCTCACACAACCATCCATTAACCCAATCATTTATCCACCAGTTAACACCTGACCTACATCAGTCTCACACAACCATCCATTAACCCAATCATTTATCCACCAGTTAACACCTGACCTACATCAGTCTCACACAACCATCCATTAACCCAATCATTTATCCACCAGTTAACACCTGACCTACATCAGTCTCACACAACCATCCATTAACCCAATCATTTATCCACCAGTTAACACCTGACCTACATCAGTCTCACACAACCATCCATTAACCCAATCATTTATCCACCAGTTAACACCTGACCTACATCAGTCTCACACAACCCTCCATTAACCCAATCATTTATCCACCAGTTAACACCTGACCTACATCAGTCTCACACAACCATCCATTAACCCAATCATTTATCCACCAGTTAATACCTGACCTACATCAGTTTCACACAACCATGCATTAACCCAATCACTTATCCACCAGTTAATACCTGACCTACATCAGTCTCACACAACCATCCATTAACCCAATCATTTATCCACCAGTTAACACCTGACCTACATCAGTCACACACAACCATCCATTAACCCAATCATTTATCCACCAGTTAACACCTGACCTACATCAGTCACTCACAAACATCCATTAACCCAATCATTTATCCACCAGTTAACACCTCACCTACAAAGGTCCTGGACTGCAAGCTTGAGGACCTTTCTTGTTGTTATTCAGTAGCGTGGTAATTCTCTTTAGCAAGGGCCATCACTTTCAACCTCTCAAGCTCTTTCAGGTTATCTCTCTTAGCTGCTCCTCTTCTTTCCCTGGAGGTGTAAATCCTAATTTTGTGTGCACTTGCAATCAACTGTGCAGACAAACAAGTGATTGGCAGTTGCGTCTTTGCATGATGGACAGGATGCCTCAGTCTTGTCTTCATGCAGACCACTATTGAATGTGAATTTCCTTACCTTTCGAATGTTTGCCCGGACAGCGACTTTTCAATTTCCAACAATCCGTTGTTATTTTATATGCACAGCATGTAGAAGGGACCTCCAAGTGTATAAATCTGTCTCCAATAGGACTAATTGAGAGCACGAAACGACTGAAATTTGCTGGATTCGAACACCCACCATTTTGTGCTTTCGTTTGTTTGAGAGGAAAGTGCCTTACATCTCAGCTATAGAAAGCCTGCTCTTTTAGGTTAAAGGAGTTTGTAGTTGCCATTTCTTTATTTGCTATCAACTTGAATGTGTGTCAGAACAACAGTAGCCAGTTTGAGGTTATCTGTATATGGGAGCTATAACAGTAGCCAGTTTGATGTTATCTGTATATGGGAGGTATAACAGTAGCCAGTTTGATGTTATCTGTATGTGGAGGCTATAACAGTAGCCAGTTTGATGTTATTTGTATGTGGAGGCTATAACAGTAGCCAGTTTGATGTTATCTGTATGTGGAGGCTATAGCAGTAGCCAGTTTGATGTTATCTGTATGTGGAGGCTATAACAGTAGCCAGTTTGATGTTATCTGTATGTGGAGTCTATAACAGTAGCCAGTTTGATGTTATCTGTTTATGGGAGGTATAACAGTAGCCAGTTTGATGTTATCTGTACGTGGCAGCTAAAACAGTTGCCAGTTTGATGTTATCTGTATGTGGCAGCTAAATCCCAGTACCTTTGTCGTGAATATCGAACCATTAAAATAACCTGTTACGATCAGATCATCCATCTCGTTGATAACATATGACAGACACTCATAGAATTCTTTTCTGTCTTCCTCATTGCTGTTGTGATTGCTGTTATCAATGCATCAGAAATCGACCTGCATTATCTTTGTTGTTTTTCTCACTTTCAGCTGTTTGTACATGTAGCAATCGTTCACTGATGTATTCTGTTTCTCCAAAGAACTGCTTTCTCTGGATTTTGAAGAAAACCTACTCTGTGTTTGGCTGTTCACTTTTGTGTCCACACTGCTTCACCCCAAGACATGGTTCTCATGGGTTGGTGTTCTGCTTCATTTTCTTATCTCTGCTAGCCCTAAAATGTATATCTTTGTTGTTTTAATAAATTCTATCAGCTCCAGTCCCTTCCCCTCTAGTTCACTAACATTTGATGTTGCCATTTTAGTTGTGTGCCTATTCCATATATCTTTGAAGTTTCCAGTTTGTATTACATTGAAGTTTCCAGTTTGTATTACATTGTGATCAGTCCGTTGAAACTCTTCTTATGTAATTGTATCAGTAGTATTGTAGCAGTAGTATTGTAGGAGTAGTATTATAGGAGTAGTATTGTAGGAGTAGTATTGTAGCAGTACTGCTTGTCAGCTTTCTAAACCAGTCACAGTAGTGTGAGTACCTTTTACACCATCAATATTTGAGTAAACCTCTACTTTGTCATGTTTCCTCTCCTACCATGTGAACATGGGATTGAATTCCACCTCCTACCATGTGAACACGTTGTATTGGATCCCACCTCCTACCATGTGAACATGGGGTTGGATCCCACCTCCTACAATGTGAACATGGGGTTGGATCCCACCTCCTACAATGTGAACATGGGGTTGGATCCCACCTCCTACAATGTGGACATGGGGTTGGACTTTGAGAGACACTGTAGTAATAATCTACTGATTTATAAACATAAATGAAAAATTGCAAGCACATTCTACCTAGATTTATTCTTCTGGCAATGAAATCATAAGGCGCACACTGTGCAGTAACTATCAGAAGGCGTGCAGCCCACCGTGCAGTAACTATCAGAAGGCGTGCAGCCCACCGTGCAGTAACTATCAGAAGGCGTGCAGCCCACCGTGCAGTAACTATCAGAAGGCGTGCAGCCCACCGTGCAGTAACTATCAGAAGGCGTGCAGCCCACCGTGCAGTAACTATCAGAAGGCGTGCAGCCCACCGTGCAGTAACTATCAGAAGGCGTGCAGCCCACCGTGCAGTAACTATCAGAAGGCGTGCAGCCCACCGTGCAGTAACTATATCCTCAACCTTATAACACCTCCTATCCCCCTCAGACCCCATCAATAAGAAGAACAATGCAACAATTGTTTAACTTTCCATCCATCCATCCACCCATCCACCCATCCATCCATCCACCCATCCATCCATCCACCCATCCATCCATCCATCCATCCACCCATCCTTCCACCCATCCATCCACCCACCCATCCATCCATCCATCCATCCATCCATCCATCCATCCATCCACCCATCCATCCACCCATCCATCCACCCATCCATTCATCCATCCATCCACCCATCCATCCATCCATCCATCCATCCATCCATCCACCCATCCATCCATCCATCCATCCATCCATCCATCCATCCATCCATCCACCCATCCATCCATCCATCCACCCATCCATCCATCCACCCATCCATCCATCCATCCACCCATCCATCCATCTTCATTCTACTTGTGTCGTTAGACGTCGTTGGGAGGTGTGGACTCCTTTTTGTTTCATATTTTTTGGCAGATGAATATCCGCTGGTGACTACCAGGTTAATTCCAGAATAGCCCCTGAACTATACAATTGCGTATTTTTGTGTTACCGGTGGTGGTGGAAGCGTAAATTAGAACAAAGTAGACTCGCAGCCCATCAGGTGCTATGTTGCTCTGCTAACCACATAATCAAGACCCCCTTTTGCGATATATTCTCTGTGGGACAAGAATCCCTAGAATAATTTGAGTACATTTTTAACTTTAATTTTGCTTGAGCAGCGGTTGTTTAGTCTTCTTGCTTCGATTTCCAACTACCAAGGGAGTTTTAATGTGCGCCTGACTGCATACAGGTGTGTGATCTCACTACTGATCAGGGGAATTTTTTACTGGATGGTCCACGTGAAAAAAATCCTGGTCTCCACCGTGATTTGAACCAGTGATCTCCAGCAACTGAGGCAAACACCTTACCTCGAGACCACTGGGTGTTTAACAAAAATTAATAAAGTCAATCTGTTGTCTATAGATCAGACGATAAGAATCAGAACATGAATGGGAAGACACACAACAAACTATAGCTATGTCTACACACAACAAACTATAGCTATGTCTACACACAACAAATTATAGCTATGTCTACACACAACAAACTATAGCTATGTCTACACACAACAAACTATAGCTATGTCTACACACAACAAATTATAGCTATGTATACACACAACAAACTATAGCTATGTCTACACACAACAAACTATAGATATGTCTACACACAACAAACTATAGCTATGTCCACACACAACAAATTATAGCTATGTCTACACACAACAAACTATAGCTATGTCTACACACACCAAACTATAGCTATGTCTACACACAACAAATTATAGCTATGTCTACACACAACAAACTATAGCTATGTCTACACACAACAAACTATAGCTATGTGTACAAACAACAAACTATAGCTATGTCTACACACAACAAACTATAGCTATGTCTACCCACAACAAACTATAGCTATATCTACACACAACAAACTATAGCTATGTCTACACACAACAAACTATAGCTATGTCTACACACAACAAACTATAGCTATGTCTACACACAACAAACTATAGCTATGTGTACAAACAACAAACTATAGCTATGTCTACACACAACAAACTATAGCTATGTCTACACACAACAAACTATAGCTATGTCTACACACAACAAACTATAGCTATGTCTACACACAAAAAACTATAGCTATATCTACACACAAGAAACTATAGCTATGTCTACACACAAAGAACTATAGCTATGTCTACACACAACAAACTATAGCTATGTCTACACACAAACAACTATAGATATGTCTACACACAACAAACTATAGCTGTGTCTACACACAACACACTATAGCTATATCTACACACAACAAACTATAGCTATGTCTACACACAACAAACTATAGCTATGTCTACACACAACAAACTATAGCTATATCTACACACAACAAACTATAGCTATGTCTACACACAACAAACTATAGCTATGTCTACACACAAAAAACTATAGCTATGTCTACACACAACAAACTATAGCTATGTCTACACACAACAAACTATAGCTATATCTACACACAACAAACTATAGCTATGTCTACACACAAAGAACTATAGCTATGTCTACACACAACAAACTATAGCTATGTCTACACACAAAAAACTATAGCTATATCTACACACAAGAAACTATAGCTATGTCTACACACAAAGAACTATAGCTATGTCTACACACAACAAACTATAGCTATGTCTACACACAAACAACTATAGATATGTCTACACACAACAAACTATAGCTGTGTCTACACACAACAAACTATAGCTATATCTACACACAACAAACTATAGCTATGTCTACACACAACAAACTATAGCTATGTCTACACACAACAAACTATAGCTATATCTACACACAACAAACTATAGCTATGTCTACACACAACAAACTATAGCTATGTCTACACACAAAAAACTATAGCTATGTCTACACACAACAAACTATAGCTATGTCTACACACAACAAACTATAGCTATATCTACACACAACAAACTATAGCTATGTCTACACACAACCATTAACGCTAATTATAAATTGTTGTAATATTTCTTAATTATTTGTGAATACTTTCTTGTGTATACAGCCTTGACGCAAACACAGGATGAACACATCAATGATGGAGAATTGATCGATAATCATGATAAACACAAAGACAGTCTCCTGGAGACCTGTTATGTTACCGTTGGCCAGGCATGCCTGACAGACCCAACATGTGATCAATTAGCCTTAAAGGATAAAGCTGCAAACTGTAGCCCCACAGTGGTTGCTGCTTACCATGTTGAAGATGGCATTGCAACATACAGCCCTAAAGTTAAAAAACGTGAACATAATTACGAGGAGATCACAGATGAACAGTTGGTCTCCAACCAGAAAGTCTTAGATAATAAGAAGGAGATGGAATCGAAGAAGAAAGAAAATTCTAAGGGTAAATTAGGTTATAAGAAGAAGAAAAAGGAGAAGGAAAGAAAGAAAGATGCAGAAGTATTGGGCTGTGAACGCTTGACTGATGCAGCACAAACAACTCCAGACCAAAGCCCATCAACACGTGCAAGGCACCACCCGTATGACACCATCGACGAGGAGCAATTAGCATCAAACAATAATGCTAAAAGAGCAGAGATGCAAAGAAAAGCAAATATAAGCCCCAAGGTGAAGAATGATAAGAAAATACAGAACACAGTGTCACTAGCAACTGAAACCATATCCCACCTGGCAGCACCACAACACATATCTCGAACAGTTCAGGCTCAAAGAGTGCCTAGACACCATGACTATGATGAAATCTTAGAAGAGCAATTAGAAACGAATAGAAAAGCCAACTTAAACAAGGAAGAAAAATCTAAAAAACAAGATAAATCAAAAGAAAAAGTTGGAAATCAAAATCAAAAAGTGAAAACTGATTTGGAGCAAATTGATAGTCAGAAATCTTCAGGTGGGGAGTCACAATTGAGCTCTGGAACAGAAAGTCAGAATTTGAAGTCTCGTTTTCATCCGTATGATGAAATTACAGAGGAAGATTTAGCTTCAAACTGGAAAGTCATAAAAGATATTAAGGGTGATAAAATGAAAGTTAAAGAAATAGAGCTGGCAGAACAGAAGAAGCAGACTCAGGTCGAGGAATCAGAAATAGCAGAGTATCTAAATGCTGCAGCCATCGCAGCCTCTTCCTTGCCCTTGCCTGTCAGGGAAGACAACAACAAGAAAGAACAAGAGATAAATGAGGATATAACGGATATTTATGCTGTGCCACAAAAAAAGTTGACCAAGGTAAGTTCCTTTGAATTAATTTACAATAGAGTGATAAACAGATAAGTTGTTTAGATAAACATTCTCATCTCATTTATAATAGAGTGATAGGGGACGGCGTGGCCTAGTGGTTAAGTGGCACGGCTCACAATCCGAAGGTGCTGGGTTCGATCCCCATCACAGCACCGGCCGTTACCCCGGGGAAGCAAACCCTTAAAAAATGCAGGAGGAAGCAGACCCTTACATAAAATGCATGCTGAAGTCGGATGCACTGAGCCGACAGGCGCAAAATAAAGACCATAGTGCAACGCACACCGCCTTGGGGATTAGAGAAATAAGGCGAACGCAAAAAAAAAAAAAAAAAAAAAATAGAGTGATAAACAGATAAGTTGTTTAGATAAACATTCTCATCTCATTTATAATAGTGATAAACAGATAAGTTGTTTAGATAAACATTCTCACCTCATTATAATAGAGTGATAAACAGATAGGTTGTTTAGATTAGCAGTTTTGGAGGCATGTCCACAGGTTATATTTAGGGCGCCACAGGTGAAAATCGCTTAGAAGATGGTCGCATCATGAAACTAAATGGCCCCAGAGGGACTGTACTTTCAAGTGGATGGATCGCCACACACACTCTACAGTAACATTGCTTCCCTTCCTCCTCCCTCCCACTTCCGTACTCCAAGTTCTCTTAACTTAACTTAACTTAACTTAACTTAAAATCTTTATACTGGTTTAGAAGACTCTGCAGAGTCTGTATACAACCAGTTTCATTCACATCACCATGCCCTAAAAGCTATGCGCATCCAATTTATTCTTAAATGCATTAACTTGGGATCAAGATGCTGAGCATCGCATGAGCTACAGTGTTCAGCGACTCATAGCTGACTGCTAGCATCAAGGCCAGCGAACCAGAGTTGCTAAGACCCTTCTTCTTGTCATTCTACAAACAGCTTAAGTGTACAATATCTAGACAGTTTTCAGTTTCGGGATAAAGCAAAATCATTTCTCGTTGCATATCCTACTTGTTATTTGGTAGAATCAGGTTTCAGATGTGTGATTTATTTACTCAGACTAACGCAGAATTTCCTCAACGTTTAGATTAACCTTTTTACCTGATTGAGAGATAAATAAGTTGTTTAGTTGAACTTTCTGATCTCTTGTACAAGGGGCGTTCAAATCAAACCGCGACTTTTTGTTTGTTCTAGTTCTTCTTCTTCTTCGTCGTTCGTTCTCAATCTCCTGCTACCAAACCCTGAAAAGACTTAAGTAGCAGAATTTAGTCCAGAGAACGGAATGCGTTGTGTCGTAGTTTACAGCTTGGCTGCGATATTTGCACCTTTCGGTCCAACACATCCGACTTCAGCAAGCATTTTTTGAGTACCGGGTTAGCATTCCCTCTTCGATCTCTTCTCCTTAGCCAGTCTGCCCTGCTGCAGCCTGTTATCCAGGATCACCGCGTGGAGGTGTAGAAGGGTCTTGGCAGCTCTGGTTTGCTGGCCCTGATGCTAGCAGTCGGCTATGGGTCGCTGACCACTGCAGCTCATGTGTTGCTCAGCATCTTGATCCCATAAGACATTTGAATGGTGTAAACGTTTTAGAGAAGGTTGTACATCCATGAGTGATGATCCCAGCCGTGGTGGCTCTCAACCTACCACAGTCATTCCTGTGAAGGTTCAGATTGAGGTACACCTTATCCTGAAAAATCGACACCTAACTGTCGTGAAATTACACAAGAAGCAAATCTTTTTCTGGGTACTGTGAACACTATTATTCATGAACATTTGCATTTTCGGAAAGTCCGTGCACCTTGGGTGCCAAGACAGCTTTTCGCTTTTGACCGGCAGAGTTCAAGCCTGCATTGAATTAAAGGAACATTTTGACATGGAAGTGCATGATGTTTTGTATCCCTTCATTACATGGGATGAAACCTGGACGCATAATTATACTCCTGAATCGAAACCAGCATTCAAGCAGTGGAAGCATATGCAATCACTTTCTTGGATGCCAGCATTTCAACACTGATGACGAAGTGAAACAGACTGTCCTGGATTGATTCAGACAAATCTTTCTACGCTGAAGCTTTTCAAGCATTATTTAAATGCTGGGATAAGTGTATCAACGTTGCAGAAGATTATATTTAAAAAAAAAATGGTATTTTGACTTCTGGACAATTTTTTTGGCTTACAAAAAAAATGGACCAATTTGACAAGAAAATTCCTCGTATAATTGAGAGATAAATAAGTTGTTTAGATGAACTTTCTGACTCCATTTATAATTGAGAGATAAATAAGTTGTTTAGATGAACTTTCTGACTCCATTTATAATTGAGAGATAAATAAGTTGTTTAGATGAACTTTCTGACTCCATTTATAATTGAGAGATAAATAAGTTGTTTAGATGAACTTTCTGACTCCATTTATAATTGAGAGATAAATAAGTTGTTTAGATGAACTTTCTGACTCCATTTATAATTGAGAGATAAATAAGTTGTTTAGATGAACTTTCTGACTCCATTTATAATTGAGAAATAAATAAGTTGTTTAGATGAACTTTCTGACTCCATTTATAATTGAGAGATAAATAAGTTGTTTATATGAACTTTCTGACTCCATTTATAATTGAGAGATAAATAAGTTGTTTAGATGAACTTTCTGACTCCATTTATAATTGAGAGATAAATAAGTTGTTTATATGAACTTTCTGACTCCATTTATAATTGAGAAATAAATAAGTTGTTTAGATGAACTTTCTGACTCCATTTATAATTGAGAAATAAATAAGTTGTTTAGATGAACTTTCTGACTCCATTTATAATTGAGAAATAAATAAGTTGTTTAGATGAACTTTCTGACTCCATTTATAATTGAGAGATAAATAGATCCGATAAACATTCTGATCCCATTTATAACCTACCTATTGAGTGCTTCACAATTGCATGTGACATCTGTGAGGCCTATGTTATGTGATTTGTTAGTATAGTTTTCTGTATGTTTATGTTGTGTGGTTTGTTAGTAGTTTTTTGTGGCAATATATGTAGTGTGACTTATTAGTATAAAAACCGAATGTGTCTGTGTAGTAAGGTTTTCTAGTATAGTTTTCAAATGTTTCTATGTACTGTGGCAATTAGTATAGTTTTCAAATGTTTCTATGTACTGTGGCAATTAGTATAGTTTTCAAATGTTTCTATGTACTGTGGCAATTAGTATAGTTTTCAAATGTTTCTATGTACTGTGGCAATTAGTATAGTTTTCAAATGTTTCTATGTACTGTGGCAATTAGTATAGTTTTCAAATGTTTCTATGTACTGTGGCAATTAGTATAGTTTTCAAATGTTTCTATGTACTGTGGCAATTAGTATAGTTTTCAAATGTTTCTATGTACTGTGGCAATTAGTATAGTTTTCAAATGTTTCTATGTACTGTGGCAATTAGTATAGTTTTCAAATGTTTCTATGTACTGTGGCAATTAGTATAGTTTTCTAGTCTGTCACATGTTGCTGCAATAGTGTTTACATAATATCAGATAAACGTGTACACATATTTGACACTTGTCCATATGTCTGTCACATATTTTATCAATCTTGTTATGTGACCACGTCCTGACCTCAATAATCATTCCTCACATACCTCAACCTTGACCTTGCAGGCTAAAACCCCCAACGAACTGAACTACATTGAAGTGGACTTCTCCTCTATAACCTCCAAACCAGAAGTTAAAAGATCATACTCTGCAACCAACTATGCCAGCGTTATTACAAAAGATGGCAAAGTGATTCTTTTGAAATCAGAAGATATAATGAATGCAACATAGACAAAGTCTCATAATTTTAATGTTTACTGTAATAATCCAACAGTAGTTTTACTAGTTTATTTTAGTTAGTTTTCGTTCCACTTGTGCCGTTTAGCGACGTGGGGAGTTTGAGTCGTCTATCCTGCGCCAAGTGCATTTCGTCGGTCAATGTGAGCCCTTGTCGTTGCACAATCACTCCAATGTCATCTATCCACCCACCTCGCAGCCACCCCCTTGCCCTGTAGCCAGATCTACCAGCGTTGTGAGCCATCAGTGGAAGATGATGAGGGTGCAGTCTCATGAGATGACGAAACCAACTTATTTTCTGCCTGGAAATGTATTTGGCACAAGCCGTAGTGCTGACCATACTTCGAATGTCGTCATTCAGCATTCTGTCTCTTCTGGTAACACCGATGACTTTCCTCAAACATTTCATTTTACAAGTCGAGATTCTTGACAGAGGACATATTTGGCACTGGTAGCACAAAATCGGCATAAATATACTGTTTATCAGCTGTTGCTTTGTTGCCAAACTAATGTTTGGGTGTCTAAGCAATGGGGACAGCTGATAAGTTTTACTATCAGTGGTTTACTGTAAGCAGACTGGTGATACAAACAAGCAGAAAAATGTTATTAGTTAACGTATGTCCGTGATGTTAAGGCTAAGTGTACCTATTGCGATGAATTAGCCGCAATGTATTAGATAGCAATTTTCTTGGTACTTATAAGTTTGCTGAATAGGGTATTCTCACTGTGATGGCCTGTGCAGACATTGTGATATACTCATTGCTATCTTAGCAGAATTCAAGTTATTCTCAGCAAGAATTTAGTAGAATTCAAGTTATCATCAGTAGTGTTAATATAATTCAAGTCATATTCTCAGTAAGAATTATAATTAAATTTAGTCTCAGTGTGATTTTTAGCTGAATTATAGGTATTGAGCACATGGCCGAATGGTTTCAAGGCCTGCCTGCCGACAAGAAGGGCAGTGGTTCGAATTCCGGTATGGCATATGTCGTTTTTCTGTTGGGGGTGAAATGAACAAATATAGCCAGCACATGACGTGGCTTATCAGTGGCGAGGTGGCCTCAACCAAAAATAACCCTTCCGACTCCCCAGCAATGGGAAAAAGTCGTATTAACAATTTTTTTCCTTTTCAATAGATATTGTAATTTTGAACTTTTTTGAATTAAGGGTAATTCCATTCTGAGCTCAATTGAATTCAGAGATTTCAAATTTTGGTATTTGATGAAGGTATTCTAAATAATTTTATTTGCGGAATTAACTCCTAGACTACCTGAGCCACTTCAGGTGGCGTATTTTTGGACTTATTTTTACACAAGCCACTTAGAATGAGCGGCTAGTCATGTTAGATCTATAGTAGAATAGTTTAGAAAACAATCTTTGAAGCTTAGGCCAATCCAACATTTTTAATGTCACTTTCTTTTGATTAAATTATAAATTTAAGAGCTATTTGCGCTTTTTTTCTTAGACAAATGGGTTCGAATTTAAAAAATTTATCTGATCAATCAATTTGCTTCAGCAAAATTTATTTGATAAAAATGGCTTCCAGTGATCGTTAGCAAATATTATCATCAGAACAAGAACTACTTCTTATCTATTCATGGAAATTGATAAAACTGACCAATGTTGGGAATAAATTGATATTGTTAGTGAGGATTAGTGTTAGGAGCTTCAGACCAGTACAAATATATTATGATATTTTCTGGTCAGTTCAAACATCACAAAAATAAATTATTTGTAAATGTATTTTGCAATATATGTGGACCACTATTTATCTATTTTTCTTATGTTAAGACAAATTGGTTCTGTTTGATAGCCTATTCAATTTTGTACATGAAATACATTTACATAATGTTAAAATAAGAAAATTATGTTGTAATATCACTAGTGGTGTAATCTCAACTTCTATAGTTTTCCTTGTTGACTCTTTTTTCACAATGTCATTTCTGTTTTTGTTTCTAAGAATCGACGTCACTGTACTCCGGGCATACCAATAGGTGCTCAGTCTCTCTCATCAAATGGCGTAAAGTATGGATGCCGATGGTCCCTGTAGCTCGCTGGTTGTACACTCTCCTGCGCCGTCCTCCCACGTACCCCACTCCGCTCGAACCTCATTTAATGTTAAAAAACATTGCAGTTTGTGGATTGCTGCTTCATCCATTGCAGTGTTCTCATCCAGAAGGCGGTCATTGATTGATTTCAAAATGTAATTTCTATCCTTCACTAATGTGCCCGTGATGGGAGCTTGTAAAGCCACGATGTCAGCTCTTTCATTGGCCTGAACCCCGGATTGAGCAGGACAGTAGATGCAGGTCAATGCCTGGAGGTTTGAGGCCTCAACGGCAGCTATCCACTCGTACCTAAGCTATCCCTTCTGTACTTTCTGAAGTACGGCTTGCGCGTCTGTCACGATGACTGCCTTTGTTTTAGAAGTCTCAGATATCCATTTCAGTGCTGAGGTCACTGCTTCCGTCTCTGTTCTCATACTGGAGGTTGTTGACATGTATGCCCTACTGCACTCAGCAACGCCCTCTCCTCTCACTCTAGCCGAGAAACCCCGGCCTGATGTCTGACTGCGCACGACTGATCCGTCAGTGTATATGACAGCGTCACTCTCCTGGGTGTTCTCAGTTATCAGCTGATTTATCTCGTGCTCTGCTCTCTCGTTTTTCCATTGTCTGCATTCCATGCCTAAGGTTATGATGACTCCCTATACTCTTTCATTCTATCACCAGTGTGGACCCAATCTTCCCCTTTGGCTATCATCTCAGCTGGAGTGACGTGTCCGATTGTTGTCTCAGCCTGTGCCATCCATGACGACCCTCTCTTGATTCTTGATCCCTTGATGTGCACTAAGAGCTAAAGTTATTTTGTTCCTGCTGGACTGATGGGGTTTTAATTTAGATTTTTACTAAATAAAGGGTATTCTCTTTCTGGGCTGTATTGAATTAAATGTATTCTCTTTCTGGGCTGTATTTAATTAAATGTATTCTCTTTCTGGGCTGTATTGAATTAAATGTATTTCTTTTCTGGGCTGTATTGAATTAAATGTATTCTTTTTCTGGGCTGTATTGAATTAAATGTATTCCTTTTCTGGGCTGTATTTAATTAAATGTATTTTCTTTCTGGGCTGTATTGAATTAAATGTATTCCTTTTCTGGGCTGTATTGAATTAAATGTATTCTCTTTCTGGGCTGTATGGAATTAAATGTATTCTCTTTCTTGGCTGTATTGAATGAAGTGTATTCTCATTTTTGGTATTTGCTTAATTAAGGGTATTCTCATTTTCAGGGCTTGGCAAATGTTAGGGTGGATTATCAGTTAGTCAACAATTTCGCCAGTCACCATGGTCGGAAACAGTCATGCAATTTATGTAAACAAATTTAAATTGGCACTAATTCACCTTTATTTCTACATAACAATGCATACAAAACTAAAATATATTGTATTACTTACACAGTATTAGTCTATTTCTTCTTGAGAAAAAATAATTCACTACTGTCGGAGGCATGACGTGTGTGTCTTTGTACATTATTGGTAGTATCAATTTATCAATGGCTTTAGTAAGTTTAAATGGTAGCAGTGGAGATCCATTTAGATTCACCATCATAAACATATAATGCTAGAGTCGTTATGTAGTAACTATTAAAATCGTAATTAACGATTTAAAACATATTTTTTTACGCGTCAAGCACAAAATTTGTACTCGTTACAGACAAGCGCTTTTGTCAAGTCCTGCTCATTTTTGTCTCTGGTACATTAAGGGTTTCCTCAGTCTGGACATTACTGAATGAGGTCTGAATGACAGTTTTTAAAACATTACTGAATAACGTCTGAACGAAAGTTTTTAAAACATTACTGAATGAGGTCTGAACGACAGTTTTTAAAACATTACTGAGTGGCAGTGATGTTTTCTTGGTTGGTTAAAGTTGTTCCTAGTACGTTTAGGGTAAAAAAATCAGAGAGTTACGATGAGAATTCTAAGTCATTCTTATTCTCAGATCAAACATTTTGCCCTAGATGGCCTGCAGTATGTAAGGACCAGATTACATGCACCATAAGAAACTGACTATTAAAACTGAGTCAAATGACTGTTTATTCCAGGTGTGTAGTGTATAGTTTCATATTATGGTATGTATTATCAAATGTAATTATTGACATCTTTACTAATTAAAATGATTGTTTTACATATTTATTATCTCTTGTTACTTGTAAATGTCAATAAATAATATTAATTTTTGGGTGACAATACAATATTTAAAAAATAATTGATCACTATTACAGATGTCAAGCTGCATTGTCACCTGTAGTTTGTATGGTTTTTTATTTAGCATACTCTTCACCTGTGAGTTTTACAGGTAGGAGCCATCTTTGGTGCACACCAGTTTGTAGTTGTTTTTCTATAACTAATTTAGTCTTGACTAAATATAAAGATTTGTACAAACCCCTGATATGTGGATGGTGTACTTTAACAGTTAGGGTCTCCTAAAGCAATTGGTCCTAATAATCTATTACTTACGTATATGTAAATTATCCAACACGTAAATGACTGCGAGCTAGCGGATGTATGCAGCTAATATTATAATAGGTGGTGACAGCACCAGACTTGAGCCATGAGATGTCATTGGATTGGAAAGTTCAATTCTGCCATGGCAGATTCTTGTCACATTTTGGACACACATATAAGAAGTCGAGTGTGGTGTTAGATTCTTTTGAACATTATGTTTTCTCTGAGTCACCCCAGACACAACAGTTTTGTGCAAGCGTCTTTCATGCCCAGGAGGTAACAAAAGTTAAAGCTCTTCTGAGACATTTTGGAACAGTCTCTCCTGTGTCCTGCTAGCGTCTGCCTGCTCTGAGTTGACTGTACAGCAGATGCTTGAGGAAGTGCTTACCAGACTTACAAACAATATGTCCCATCCATCTTACCTGGGCTTTCTTTTTAGAAATGTATGGATGCTCATCGACAACGATGGACAGCTATTATTATTATTATGGATGCTCAACTTGTTGAGGATTTGAGAGTTTCTTTCTCCTGTCACCTGATTGAGAGTTACTTTGTCCTGTCACCTGATTGAGAGTTACTTTCTCCTGTCTCCTGATTGAGAGTTACTTTCTCCTGTCTCCTGATTGAGAGTTACTTTGTCCTGTCTCCTGATTGAGAGTTACTTTCTCCTGTCTCCTGATTGAGAGTTACTTTGTCCTGTCTCCTGATTGAGAGTTACTTTCTCCTGTCTCCTGATTGAGAGTTGCTTTCTCCTGTCACCTGATTGAGAGTTACTTTCTCCTGTCACCTGATTGAGAGCAGCCTATAGAGACAGCTCCCATGGAAACGATTGATCTACCTGGTATGTCTACTATACACTGTCCATGTTTCGAGTGGCAATCGCTGCAGCATGATTTACTTTTACTAATGTGTGACCATGTTAGTTCTAAACATTTGCTAATAGTCTCCCAATTGTCTTCTCATCTCTACTGTTGACCTTGGATTAGATATTTGCTTTTCTAGTGACGGTACTACCTAGGTAGGTGAAGCAGTCGGGTTGCCTGGAGATGTATATTCACTGTAGAGTTTCCCAGAAGCCGACTGGATGAGAACTTCAGATTCCTAGTTTTGGTAGTCAGTCAAAATGTATCCATATTGCCCAAAAAGCTTCTTCATGGGGGACTGCATATCTTGTTCAGAGTAGGTGTTTATGGTGCATTAAAGAGATTTAAGATGGCTGCTTATTATTTAATTGGTGTATTACCTTGATGATGGAGTGATATGTGTGTCTTCCCTGAGCAAGAAATGCATGCTTTCCTTTCGTTATTTAATGTCTCTATTGAGAATGAAGGGATTTACTTGTCTTTCCTGAGCTATCAGTTAGTTAGTTTTTTTCCCACTTGTGCCCTTGAGCGTCTTTGAGTTAGCTTAAGTCATCTGTCCTACGTCAAGTGTATTCTGTCCATTGATTGTGAGCTCGTGTCGTTGCACAATCACCTGCCTCGTGGACACCCTCTCGCCCTCAGTGGAAGTTGATGAAGGAGATAATCAAACCAACTTATTTTCTGCCTGGAAAAGAATTTGGCACAAGATGTGGTGCGGATCATACTACGAATGTCGTCTGAACTAGTTAGTGAAAAATACATATTTGGTAAGTTTTATTACTCTTGTAGTACATTGGCGATGGACGCAGTAAGTAGTAGTAGTTGTTTATGTGGGTCCAACATTGATGGACGAGTCTGTGGTAGTAGTTGTTTGTGTGGGTCCAACATTGATGGACGAGTCTGTGGTAGTAGTTGTTTATGTGGGTCCAACATTGATGGACGAGTCTGTGGTAGTAGTTGTTTATGTGGGTCCAACATTGATGGACGAGTCTGTGGTAGTAGTTGTTTATGTGGGTCCAACAATGATGGACGAGTCTGTGGTAGTAGTTGTTTGTGTGGGTCCAACATTGATGGACGAGTCTGTGGTAGTAGTTGTTTATGTGGGTCCAACATTGATGGACGAGTCTGTGGTAGTAGTTGTTTATGTGGGTCCAACATTGATGGACGAGTCTGTGGTAGTAGTTGTTTATGTGGGTCCAACATTGATGGACGAGTCTGTGGTAGTAGTTGTTTATGTGGGTCCAACATTGATGGACGAGTCTGTGGTAGTAGTTGTTTATGTGGGTCCAACATTGATGGACGAGTCTGTGGTAGTAGTTGTTTATGTGGGTCCAACAATGATGGACGAGTCTGTGGTAGTAGTTGTTTGTGTGGGTCCAACATTGATGGACGAGTCTGTGGTAGTAGTTGTTTATGTGGGTCCAACATTCATGGACGAGTCTGTGGTAGTAGTTGTTTATGTGGGTCCAACATTGATGGACGAGTCTGTGGTAGTAGTTGTTTATGTGGGTCCAACATTGATGGACGAGTCTGTGGTAGTAGTTGTTTGTGTGGGTCCAACATTGATGGACGAGTCTGTGGTAGTAGTTGTTTGTGTGGGTCCAACATTGATGGACCTGTCTGTGGTAGTAGTTGTTTGTGTGGGTCCAACATTGATGGACGAGTCTGAAAATCATATGTTTGTTACAGTGGTACATGTCTTGTGGTCAGTCTGTGTAGGGCCTTGTTGATGTGTTCAAGTCTTGTTCACACCCAGAAGTCTAGTCTCTCATTGTTAATGTTGACACATTTCCATCCATTTGAACGAGATGATATGTAGAATTACTCTGTGTTCTAGAACTGATGACAGTGCTAAAAAAACTTAATTCTGTTTAAAAAAAGATATTCCTTTTAGAGAGAGAGGGAGAGAGAGAGAGAGAGAGAGAGAGAGAGGGGGGGGAAGAGAGAGAGAGAGGGGGAGAAAGTTTACGAGTTATGGAAAAACATATCGACCTGTTCCAGATGGCATGACATTATGGATGTGATTGATGGGAATGAAACGATGGGGGAAGTAGTCAACAAGCCATTATGAACAAAGTGAGTTAGGCTTGTTTCACTCATTTCATAACCAGGTCTATCAATAAAAATCAAAAATTTGTTAATCAGGTCAGACCAGTTGCCACATTGATCTACAAAGTTTTTCCACCTCTTGCTTCTTTCCAAATTTGTTTTCTCCAAGGTATGTCCAAAATATTTGTGTCATCTGACTTAAATAACGTTCATTCATTCTAATTTCATTCAAATTTTTATTTTACAATTTTCTTTCAACTTCATCCCTTTTGACAACTTGGTGCGGCCATATGTTGAGATCAAACGGTCTTGCAAATACGATCCTGTACGGAAAGGTACAAGGTGGACGCAAAAAGAGATGGGATGATTAATAAAAGATAGACCAATCTCAGGAGGAGGCACAGGCAGCTGAAGCTGAAGAAAGGGGTGGTGTGAGATTGTGTGTGGGGGTGTCTTCATGTGTGCCCCACCAACCTCGGCAGTTACGGGATTACTTGACCATCCTTCTATATTTTTTAATGCCCCAAGTCTTACTATTTGTTCATTTGATTTTTAATTTTAGTTTGTCAGATATTTGTTTTCATGACAATCCACTTGAATATAATAAACATTCAACATATACAAACTTATATTATTAGTTTAATATCATTATACACAAATCAACAAATAAACATATTACATGATAATTGTTGAAACTAAATAAAACAATATTGTTAAAACAGATTCACTACATGTTAACAAAACTAAGGGGCAATATAATAAAACAGAACTAAGGGGCATAATAAAGAAAAATTATAATCTTAAACTGTATTGTCAAAGTTGGTGTCCCCTTATATTCAATGTGATCAATAAATTTCTAAATGTACATAAATAAAATAGAGTTTGCTGTATGTGTTTGTATGTCCACAATCTAACATATTAACAAGTTTAAGAGTACAGTAACAATTTACATTACAAATATCTTGCTCATATATCAGCTGTGACATTGTATAATAATAATAGTAATATCACATCCATGAGTTATTTCTACAGCCACAGGACTGCAGCTTAGGATGGACAAAGACATCCCTCTGCCAGTAGAGTACACAGAGCAAAACAAAACTGTAATGTGCCTTCTTCCAGACTGAAATGTTTAGTTTTTTGTTGTCAATGTATGTGTTTTATAAGGCTCATGTTTGCTGAAATAACTAATCAAATATGTCTTAAGTTATGATAATTCTATTTCATGGACAAGATAAATAACAAGGCATGTGTAACTTTATTTCAAGAAAGTGGGCTTATACCTGTCAATTTTAACTGATTCCTGTGTAACATTTATTAAGTGCTTTTATATTCTAACTTAACAGTAACAATTATAAAACATGTGTTTTCTGAAGTAACTATTATAAAACATGTGTTCTTTGAAGCAACTATTATAAAATATGTGTTCTGAAGTAACTATTATAAAACATGTGTTCTTTGAAGTAACTATTATAAAATTTGGGTACCCTAAAGTAACTATTATAAAACGTGTTATCTGAAGTAACTATTATAAAACATGTGTTCTTCGAAGTATCTGTTATAAAATATGGGTACCCTAAAGTAACTATTATAAAATATGTATACTCCTGTTTGTAATGGTAAGCGGATTTTTAAGGAAGAAAACGTATTATACGGTAAATGTTTATGTGGTTTAAATGCGTGACTTATGTGTTCTAATGTAAGTGTACACATGTGCACAGGGTGAATGTGTACCATAGTACATGTATACACGTGTACAGGGTATATGAGAACAGTGATACATGTACACAAGTGTGTAAACTATACTTTACAGTTGTACATGCATACGTGTGTACATGGCATATAAGTACCCTTGTACATGCATCAAACAGCTGAGACAGAAAGCTAAAAGAGAACTCTTCCAGGGCATGAAATTCTGTGTAGCAAACGATCACTTGAACGGTCTTGTTGTCAAATCTCCGAAAATAGCAATGGTTTTGGGTCTCGGTAGGAGGGTGACCAAAATAGATTTGTGAACAAGTGATTTCTGAAAGAGTTCAATATGTAGCAGACATGAGAATAGAAACGCTGATAGTACGAGGTTGCTAACAGTGCTGTGGTGTGGACGATGCTCCAACTCATTCAGATGTAGAAGATTGTGTATCTATGATTGACATTCAACATGTAATATCAACACAAACATTTTATGTTATATAATTTATCACACATAATTTATCACATATAGTACATCACACATAACTTATCACACATAAGTTATCACATATAGTATCCCGCACAGATTATCACACTTAATGTATCACACATAATCTTAGTTTTAGTTCTTAGTTGACCTGCACGTCTACAGGAGCAGATGCTCCTGTGCAGGTCCCAGCTCTGGTATGAGATGGATGTAGCCGGGAGAAGGATTTCCTGCTTAGCGGGCTAGGATCGAGCAGCTTAATACTCCTCTGCATTGCGACAAGCACTTACGAAGGGCGGTTATCCGATGTGCGAGTCCATCTTAATAGACTCAAACACTAGAGCAAAGTAGACCTACAGTTAGACGCCATCTATGCTGCTCCAAAGAAAGCACCTAACCATGACCACTCTTACGACATGCTCTCTGTGGGGCAGTGGTGCTATTCTTGTCCTTGTCATACACAAAGACCCCGGCAGACCACTCTGACTACTCACACATAATGCGCCACACAAACAATATCACACACATAAATTATCACACATAATTTATCATGCACATAATTGCACACATAATATTATAATTTATCACACCGAGATAATTTGTCACATGCAAATATAGTTTATCATATATAATTTGATGCACAAAATTTATCATACACATATTTTATCACATGTAATTTGTCACACAATTTATCACACACAGTTTATCATTCACACTATTTATCACCCACACTATTTATCATCCACACTATTTATCACACACACAGTTTATCACCCACACTATTTATCACACACACTATTTATCACACTGTTTATCAGATACGTAATTTATCACATAAACAATTTCTCTCACACACACAACGTATCACACACATCTATTATATATAATTTGCAGCATACACAATTTATCACAAACAAATGATTTTAATGTATCGCACTTAATGTGTCACACAAACAATTTATCACATACACATAATTTATCACATCGACATAATTTATCACATCCACATAATTCATCACATATAGTTTATCGCACACAATTTGGAACACATAATTTTGTCACATACACAATTTATTTATTATACATGCAGTTTACACATACACACACAATTTATCACATATACAATTTATCATGCAAAATTTATCACACACATAGTTTATGACACACACGAATTGCGACAGACACACAATTGACGACATGTATTTTATCAATCACAACCTATCAAACATAACATATCCAACATATGGAGCCATGATTTACTCACTATTAGACATATCCAACATATGGAGCCATGATTTACTCACTATTAGACATATCCAACATATGGAGCCATGATTTACTCACTATTAGACATATCCAACATATGGAGCCATGATTTACTCACTATTAGACATATCCAACATATGGAGCCATGATTTACTCACTATTAGACATATCCAACATATGGAGCCATGATTTACTCACTATTAGACATATCCAACATATGGAGCCATGATTTACTCACTATTAGACATATCCAACATATGGAGCCATGATTTACTCACTATTAGACATATCCAAAATATGGAGCCATGATTTACTCACTATTAGAGATATCCAACATATGGAGCCATGATTTATTCACTATTAGTTATTTGCAATAACTACGTATATTAAGTTAACTGCTAATTATTCACAAGTTCTAATTATATTCACAAAATAGTTAAAACAATCTTATCTTTTTCAAATCAAACATGGCCCACAAAGAAATAATAAATATAGTCACTGTGAGTCACAAAGACACAGACAGTAGGAGTGAGTCCGGTCGTATTATGGAATAAATTAACAACAGTCAAAAACTTCTGCATGAAAATTAAGACATTGGAGACAAAGACTTTTATGATGGCCAAGTAACACAGGTGAATGGAAATAATAATCAATAGAGAAATAATTTAACCGAAGTTTACATATTTAGGACAAACTGTAAAAAAAGATGCCCGCAGTGATACAAATTAAGACAATGACTGCATTGGCCACAAAAAATGGCCAAGAAGAAAATATAAATTGCTAACCTCAAATAATATCAGGAAAGAATTGAGGAAAATAATAATCGCCACTAATATATAGCGAATTGCACTGTATCAAACTGAAACATGGACTCCAGCTAAGACAAATGAAGAAAGCTTTGAAATGTGGTGCTACCATTGAATGGAAAGAGTTAGTTGGGCAGAAAGACGATGTCATCACAAAGACAAATATTGAAACTGATACAGAAACGAAGATTGAGTTGAATGTACTAATATGAGACACGAAAGTCTTCTATAGAAGATACTAGAGGGCAAGATGAACACTCGCCTTTTCACCTCAGGCATGGAGAAACATTAAAATGCGAACCTATGCTGAAATAAAGGGAGCTGAGAAGAGACATACTCAGACAACCATTCAACCAGTCTTAGTACTGACCAACCAGAACATATAGGGGGGGGGGGGGCAGGGCAGGTGTTAGGCATGGTACTTGACGGTGAGTGGCAGCTACATCCATGATGGCCTGGGGTCTATTTGGTTCCCACACTTCTACCTAGCTCACGTTTGGTTTATTTAGTCTGCGTGTGTGCGACAGCGCCATTCCCCGGGCAATGGCTTTTACTGGCCGGCTAAACTACGTGAGTAAAAGGAATAAAAAATGGGGCAGCCCACCCCTGACTAGTACACACAGATGCTGGTGGGAAAGGCGGATGACCGGCATAGTCGACAATGACTCTGAAGGCAGCATCTGAAACGGTGAGCTAAAGGAGCTCCAGCGACCAGGGCTGGTGACCGCACAAAACAGCGTTCAGTAAGCAACAGCAAACCTCTGAATGACAAATGGTCAAGAGACACAACCCATGATAGCCGATAAGGGCTGTGATGGTAGCCTCGTTCTGAAAAGACATGCTACAAGATGATATTATATATATATATATATATATATATTTATTTATATATTTATTTATTTATATATGTAATAACCACAAACAGTACGGCTGGAACATTCCTCCAGTGTGACAACAGGAAGTATAAATAACGCGATAAAACAGTTTTACAAAGGCATATACACATCTGCGCAAGCACACACAAACACTTACACACATTTATCACATGTGTGTGTCACACCCGCGCTGGTACACTTTTATGCACGTCCACATGCATACACTCACACACAAGCAAACATATAAATACACAAATATGCACACAGTACGTAGTCCCTGACTAAGGACCTCCTCTGACGTAATCTAACATTCAACCCAGCCCACATACAGAAGAATCCCTGAGTACATCGCATACAAAAATGGAATGAATTGACGCAGGTTCCCTGGATTGAGCCGCGGTAGGAACCTGCGCACGGACATCACTTGCCTTACGCATCATGGATGTCACTAAAACGACTCCGAACTGGTGTATCACGATGCAGAAAGGGGGGGGGGGGGGGCAAGAAAAGACCCAGACTACATGATGATCTACGCAAACCTTCTGGAAACTTGCAAAATGAAGGACATGTTGAGGGGAAATGGCAAGGCAATCCACGTGGCTGAACATTGGAAACATGACGTTTGATGTGGTGCCCAGGACATTGGAAACATGACGTTTGATGTGGTGCCCAGGACATTGGAAACATGACGTTTGATGTGGTGCCCAGGACATTGGAAACATGACGTTTGATGTGGTGCCCAGGACATTGGAAACATGACGTTTGATGTGGTGCCCAGGACATTGGAAACATGACGTTTGATGTAGTGCCCAGGACATTGGAAACATGACGTTTGATGTGGTGCACAGGACATTGGAAACATGTCTGACGTGGTGCCCAGGACACTGAAAACATGTCTGACGTGGTACCCAGGACATTGGAAAATGTCTTACGTGGTACCCAGGATATTGGAAACATGTTTGACGTGGTGCCCAGGACATTGGAAACATGTCTGACGTGGTGTCTCCAGCATTAGAAACATGTCTGATGTGGTGCCTCCAACATTGGAAACATGACGTCTGACGTGGTGCCTCCAACATTGGAAATATGACGTCTGACGTGGTGTCTCCAACATTGGAAACATAACGACGTCTTACGTGGTGCCTCCAACATTGGAAACATGACGACGTCTGACGTGCTGCTTCCAACATTGGAAACATGACGTCTGACGTGGTGCCTCCAACATTGGAAACATGACGACGTCTGACGTGGTGCCTCTAATATTGGAAACATGATGTCTGATGTGGTGCCTCCAACATTGGAAACATGACGTCTGACGTGGTGCCCATGACTGATGACGTCGCCATTGCTAGACATGGACACATAATCTACTTCCTGGTGTGACGTAAGCCTGCCTAATTACCTTCATGCAATACATTCATTGTACAAGATGTCAGTTTGTCTAAGGTGGAATGATCATCCCCTTCCTCGTTGCCTTGCATATTATAAATGTCCAGTACCAGTTTACAGCTGGATAGACTTAGCCTACTTAGCATTGTCGTGAGACGATATCTTTCTAACCAATGTGGTTCTCATATTTTCATTTCGCCTGTCAGTTGCACGCGCCGCACTGGGCTACCACGACAGTTGGGTTCCACACAGGAAGTCTGTATCAGAGCACGTGCAACAGCTGTTTATGTAGCAATGGTTTTACGTGATGTGTTTGCTAGCTCCATGGACAACATCCTTAAGTTTCCGTTTGGTAACATCATTGGAACGTTACAGTGACCCCCTAGCACCAGTCTCGGTGGGGGGGGGGGGGGGGAGGGGAGGGGGGGGGGTGATGGGACCCTCAGTCTTAAGGTCAGTAACCATGGCAAGCTCGCAGCGACCACAGGTCACAGGTCTGGACATAGTGAGACCATGACAAGCTCGCAGCGACCACAAGTCACAGGTCTGGACATAGTGTGACCATGGCAAGCTCGCAGCGACCACAGGTCACAGGTCTGGACATAGTGTGACCATGACACGCATGCAGAAATCAAATGTCAGGACATAATGTGGCCATGACAAACACAAAGGGGTCACAGGTCTAGACATCATGTGACTAAAACAAGGTCACAGCGACCACAGGTCAGGACATAATATGACCACACGGACACAGCGACTACAGGTCATAGGTCATGACAAGATGAAACGTTTGACCTTCGTTGTCATTTAACAATTGCGCAAACCACCACAGTCGTGCCTGGGTTGAAAAAAACATTCAAGCATGACGTAATATGTAATTGAAGAGGGTCGTAGATGGATCTAGTAACCTCACCATGTGCAAAAATTGTTACTTAAAACGCTTCCCTTTGCCAGCTGCAATACTCTCTGTACCAAATCCTTAAACACGATGAAGTTGAGAGCTCCGAGAGCATCCATTATTTGCCGTCCTTTAGGACATGCTTGTCATGTTACAGTGGCCTTATTCTCTTAACCTCATGTATCAATCAGCTGTAGTTCGGCGATACATTGATCGACAATTAACAACTATTTGTTATATTAAGATAATAACGCTATTGTCAGTGGGTCTATTGGATTAAAACAGAGGAATAGCCGACAGTAGCTGCCAAATGTACAGACTGGGTCCGTATTTCACTCCTGGCAACCAACCTGGGCATTACCAGGGTTTGAACCTGTTTCCAGGTTAGGAGATTGGTATCACAACCGCTTAGCGACCCGGTCATTGCCCCTTCCGCATTGCAGCTTAAATGACCCCTGCTTTCATTGAAAACTGCTTTCATTTACCACCGCTTCGATTATTAAGCAATCCTTCCATTGACCACCGCTTCGATTAACCAATCCTTTCATTGACCACTGCTTCGATTAACCAATCCTTTCATTGACCACTGCTTCGATTAACCAATCCTTCCATTGACCACTGCTTAGTTCTCCCTTCAAGCCCAATCCGGTCGGTGATAATGTTCTCTGTGTAAATAGAACTTGTCAGTACGTTCGCACACAGACAACACGTACGAGCTGTTATATGGTATCCTAAAACACGACCTCACTCTAGAAGCATGTGGACGAGTGGTTAGGGTGTCGGTATCGTGATCAAAGGAGACAGGGTTTGAAATCGCCTGGGTAAGGCGTATATTGTATTTTTATCTTCAGTCGGAAGAAACATCAGCAAAGATTGGAAATGGCTACCCCACCTCATAAATAGGTTGTGACCTTGGACAATGAAATCTCTAACACTTCATCCCCGACAGCAGTGCATGCGACTACATTGACCTTTTCAGGACAGCTTTTATTTCTATTACGGGCAATTGTTGTTGTTGTTGTGGTTGTTGTTGTTGGAAACCACTCGTGCTGAGTTATTTAACTGCATACGACGTTTCTTTGGTGGCTGGCTACAGTGGCTCTTTTTACATCCCGACTGTAAGATGGACCTAGGTCCTCCTTACTGTAGTGCAAAGCGAGACCCATCAGCAAGCTCACCATGGTAGGGATTAAAGTGCAGATCCCCACCTCGCCGGTCAGATTAATGGGACACAGCCTGTTACCAGGAGAGCGGCGAGGAAAAGTGGGGTCTTGGTCAGTGTGTTTTATCTGGCGGCCTTGACGTGAGGTTGGGATCTTTGTCAGTGTGTTTTATCTGGCGGCCTTGACGTAAGGTTGGGTCTTGGTCAGTGTGTTTTATCTGGCGGCCCTGGCTTGAGTTTGGGGTCTTGGTCAGTGTGTTTTATCTGGCGGCCCTGACGTGAGGTTGGGGGTCTTGGTCAGTGTGTTTTATCTGGCCGCCTTGACGTAAGGTTGGGTCTTAGTCAGTGTGTTTTATCTGGCGGCCTTGACGTAAGGTTGGGGGTCTTGGTCATTGTGTTTTATCTGGCGGCCCTGGCTTGAGTTTGGGGTCTTGGTCAGTGTGTTTTATCTGGCGGCCTTGACGTGAGGTTGGGGTCTTTGTCAGTGTATTTTATCTGGCAGCCTTTACGCGAGGTTGGGGTCTTTGTCAGTGTGTTTTATCTGACGGCCTTGACGTGAGGTTGGGGTCTTGGTCAGTGTGTTTTATCTGGCGGCCCTGACGTGAGGTTGGGGTCTTGATCAGTGTGTTTTATCTGGAGACTTTGACGTGAGGTTGGGGTCTTTGTCAGTGTGTTTTATCTGGCGGCCTTGACGTAAG
This sequence comes from Ariolimax columbianus, assembly GCA_036924085.1. Classification (NCBI taxonomy): domain Eukaryota; kingdom Metazoa; phylum Mollusca; class Gastropoda; order Stylommatophora; family Arionidae; genus Ariolimax; species Ariolimax columbianus. The sequence goes on along the minus strand of JAVGWX010000019.1, from coordinate 4,220,754 downwards.
GTTGGGGTCTTTGTCAGTGTGTTTTATCTGGCGGCCTTGACGTGAGGTTGGGGTCTTTGTCAGTGTGTTTTATCTGGCGGCCTTGACGTGAGGTTGGGGGTCTTTGTCAGTTTGTTTAATCTGGCGGCCCTGACGTGAGGTTGGAGTCTTTGTCAGTGTGTTTTAACCGGCGGCCTTGACGTGAGGTTGGGATCTTTGTCAGTGTGTTTTATCAGCCGGCCTTGACCTGAGGTTGGGGGTCTGTCAGTTATTTATCTGGCGGCCTTGACGTGAGGTTGGGGTCTTTGTCAGTGTGTTTTATCTGGCGGCCTTGACGTGAGGTTGGGATCTTTGTCAGTGTGTTTTATCTGGCGGCCTTGACGTGAGGTTGGGGTCTTTGTCAGTGTGTTTTATCTGGCGGCCTTGACGTGAGGTTGGGGGTCTTTGTCAGTTTGTTTAATCTGGCGGCCCTGACGTGAGGTTGGAGTCTTTCTCAGTGTGTTTTAACCGGCGGCCTTGCCGTGAGGTTGGGATCTTTGTCAGTGTGTTTTATCAGCCGGCCTTGACGTGAGGTTGGGGTCTTTGTCAGTGTGTTTTATCTGGCGGCTTTAACGTGAGGTTGGGGGTCTGTCAGTTATTTATCTGGCGGCCCTGGCGTGAGGTTGGGGTCTTCGTCAGTGCTTTTTATCTGGAGGCCCTGCCGTGAGGTTGTGGTCTTTGTCAGTGTATTTTATCTGGCGGCCTTGACGTGAGGTTGGGGTCTTAGTCAGTGTGTTTTATCTGGCGGCCCTGGAGTGAGGTTGGGGTCTTTGTCAGTGTGTTTTATCTGGCGGCCTTGACGTGAGGTTGGGGTCTTTGTCAGTGTGTTTTATCTGGCGGCCTTGACGTAAGGTTGGGGATCTTGGTTAGTGTGTTTTATCTGGCGGCCCTGACGTGAGGATAGGGTCTTGGTCAGTGTGTTTCATTTTGTAGCCCTGACGTGAGGTTGTGGTCTTGGTCAGTGTGTTTTATCTGGCGGCCCTGGCGTGAGGTTGGGGTCTTTGTCAGTGTGTTTTATCTGGCGGCCTTAACGTGAGGTTGGGGTCTGTCAGTTATTTATCTGGCGGCCCTGGCGTGAGGTTGGGGTCTTTGTCAGTGTTTTTATCTGGAGGCCCTGACGTGAGGTTGGGGTCTTTGTCAGTGTGTTTTATCACGCGGCCCTGGCGTGAGGTTGGGGTCTTTGTCAGTGTGTTTTATCTGGCGGCCTTGACGTGAGGTTGGGGTCTTTGTCAGTGTGTTTTATCTGGCGGCCTTGACGTAGGGTTGGGGATCTTTGTCAGTGTATTTTATCTGGCGGCCTTGACGTGACGTTGGGGTCTTTGTCAGTGTGTTTTATCTGGCGGCCTTGACGTAAGGTTGGGGATCTTGGTTAGTGTGTTTTATCTGGCGGCCCTGACATGAGGATAGGGTCTTGGTCAGTGTGTTTCATTTTGCAGCCCTGACGTGAGGTTGTGGTCTTGGTCAGTGTGTTTCATCTTGCAGCCCTGACGTGAGGCGGGGGTCAGTGTGTTTCACCGGGCGGGGCTGACGTGAGATGTGGGTAAGTATGTTTTATCTGGCGACCCTGACTTGAGGTGTGGGTAAGTATGTTTTATCTGGCGGCCCTGACTTGTAGTGGAGTCTTGGCCAGTGTGTTTCATCTGACTCCTATGATCTGAGGTAAAATACAATTCTCTCCTGCACACTTCCCAGCGACTGTATGGGGAAGAGGCTATTATTCATCAGTCCTTTAATCTGCCATCCCTCCAGCAGAGTACACAAATATTGGCATAGGAGTCGCAATAACATGAATGATACATCTCTTCTATGGTTGGTCCTACAATGCGATTGACATATTTCCATGGTAAGTTCTACAATGTGAATGATATATCTCCTCCATGCTGGGTACTATAATGTGAATGATATATCTCCTCCATGCTGGGTACTATAACGTTAATGATATATCTTCTCCATGCTGGGTACTATAATGTGAATGATATGTCTTCTCCAAGCTGGGTACTATAATGTAAATAATATATCTCTTCTAAACTGGGTATTATAATGCGAATGATATTTCTCCTCCATGCTGGGTACTATAATGTGAATGATATATCTCCTCCATGCTGGGTACTATAATGTGAATGATATATCTCCTCCACGCACGGTACTATAATGTGGATGATATATCTCCTCCATTTTGGGTCTTAAAATGTGGATGATATATCTCCTCCATGCAGGCTACTATAATGTGAATGAAAGATCTTTTATAATTTTAATTGAGTGGATCCGTTCTTTGCTATCAATTTAGGGGCGCTGAATTCCACACAGGCAGCGTCTCAGTCTGCACGGTTGTAAATGGCAGAATTAACGAAAACGAGGCATTAAAGACGGGGGATTGACCAGTCCACCTCACAAATACCTGACAACTCGTATCATGAAGTCTCAATACTTTCAATTCTACTGCAGTAATTGATCTACCTTCTCTTCCACCCACCCACGATTTATCAGTGCCGTGGCATACATCTCTGACATGTGCGTGTCATGGGATGTCACGCTGACCACATTAACCTGCCATCTCTTGACCTCGTCCATCTTGAGCGACATGCAACGGTGATTTTCTGTTACAGATCTCCGCTAATTACAGGAACAACCGACTCGCAGACCCATACTGTTTTATGAATCCAGAGAAATGGTTCAAATTTCTTGTCTAATTGGATGAGAGATCTCCTCAGGAGGTACTTTCTTAGTGACGATCGGGATGAAAGCAACGGGAGAACTACATTTCTCCAAGATGATTACTCTTTCATTCTCCGACTCATTATATCTCACCCTCTATCTCTTACCCTTTCTCATTCTCTCCCCCTGTCTCATTACCCCACTCTCTCTCATTCTCTCACTCTCCGTTTTATTCTTTCTCTCTCTCACTATTATCACTTGTTCCATGGCTCTCACGCGGCTTTATTTTTCCTATCTCATTCTGTCTCATTATCTCTCTCACTTTCTTATCTCTCCTTTCTTCTCTCTCGTTTTGTTTCTCTCACTTTATTTCCCATTCTCTACCATTGTTTCTTTCTGCCGCTATAACTCTAGTTAAACAAAATAACGTTCACTTTCTATCCCATTCTGTCTTTTTCTCTCTCTCCCTCTCTCTTTCTCTCTCTCTCTGTCTCTCTTTGACATCTCCGTCAGGATCTCACTATGTAGATCTAATTCCAGCCATGGTATGTCTCATCTAAAACAACAAAGCTAACTAAATCTCTCTCAATCTCTCCCTCTAATTTTCTAACGTTTTCTGTCACGGTAGAGAAAACAAGAGCAAGAACAACAATAATTATACTGTCCCCATGCCTCACCCACTCAGAAGACAAGTTTACTGTCTCACTCACTCAGAAGACCAGTTTACTTTCCTAATATCTCACTCACTCAGAGGACAAGTTTACTGTCTACCTCACTCAGAAGACAAGTTTACTGTCTACCTCACTCAGAAGACAAGTTTACTGTCTACCTCACTCAGAAGACAAGTTTACTGTCTACCTCACTCAGAAGACAAGTTTACTGTCTACCTCACTCAGAAGACAGGTTTACTGTCTACCTCACTCAAAAGACAAGTTTACTGTCTACCTCACTCAGAAGACAAGTTTACTGTCTACCTCACTCAGAAGACAAGTTTACTGTCTACCTCACTCAGAAGACAAGTTTACTGTCTACCTCACTCAGAAGACAAGTTTACTGTCTACCTCACTCAGAAGACAAGTTTACTGTCTACCTCACTCAGAAGACAAGTTTACTGTCTACCTCACTCAGAAGACAAGTTTACTGTCTCACTCAGAAGACAAGTTTACTGTCTACCTCACTCAGAAGACAAGTTTACTGTCTACCTCACTCAGAAGACAAGTTTACTGTCTACCTCACTCAGAAGACAAGTTTACTGTCTACCTCACTCAGAAGACCAGTTTACTGTCTACCTCACTCAGAAGACAAGTTTACTGTCTACCTCACTCAGAAGACAAGTTTACTGTCTCACTCAGAAGACAAGTTTACTGTCTCACTCAGAAGACAAGTTTACTGTCTACCTCACTCAGAAGACAAGTTTACTGTCTACCTCACTCAGAAGACAAGCTTACTGTCTACCTCACTCATAAGACAAGTTTACTGTCTACCTCACTCAGAAGACAAGTTTACTGTCTACCTCACTCAGAAGACAAGTTTACTGTCTACCTCACTCAGAAGACAAGTTTACTGTCTACATCACTCAGAAGACAAGTTTACTGTCTACCTCACTCAGAAGACCAGTTTACTGTCTACCTCACTCAGAAGACAAGTTTACTGTCTACCTCACTCAGAAGACAAGTTTACTGTCTACCTCACTCAGAAGACAAGTTTACTGTCTACCTCACTCAGAAGACAAGTTTACTGTCTACCTCACTCAGAAGACAAGTTTACTGTCTACCTCACTCAGAAGACAAGTTTACTGTCTACCTCACTCAGAAGACAAGTTTACTGTCTACCTCACTCAGAAGACAAGTTTACTGTCTACCTCACTCAGAAGACAAGTTTACTGTCTACCTCACTCAGAAGACAAGTTTACTGTCTACCTCACTCAGAAGACAAGTTTACTGTCTACCTCACTCAGAAGACAAGTTTACTGTCTACCTCAATCAGAAGACCAGTTTACTGTCTACCTCACTCAGAAGACCAGTTTACTTTCCTAATATCTCACTCACTCAGAAGACAAGTTTACTGTCTCACTCACTCAGAAGACAAGTTTACTGTCTACCTCACTCAGAAGACAAGTTTACTGTCTACCTCACTCAGAAGACAAGTTTACTGTCTACCTCACTCAGAAGACAAGTTTACTGTCTACCTCACTCAGAAGACCAGTTTACTTTCCTAATATCTCACTCACTCAGAAGACAAGTTTACTGTCTACCTCACTCAGAAGACAAGTTTATTTTCCTAATACCTCACTCACTCAGAAGAACAGTTTACTGTCTACCTGACTCAGAAGATAAGTTTAATGTCTACCTCTCTCAGAAGACAGGTTTACTGTCTACTTCACTCAGAAGACAGATTTACTGTCTACCTCACACAGAAGACAAGTTTACTGTCTACCTCACTCAGAAGACAAGTTTACTGTCTCTATACCTCAATCACTCAGACGACAAATTTACTGTCTGCATACCTCACTAATTCAGAAGACAAGTTTACTGTCCTAATACCTCATTCAGAAGACAAATTTACTGTCTCCATAACTCACTCAATCAGAAGACAACTTTACTGTCTCAATATCTCACTTACTCAGAAGACTAGTTTACTGCATCTATATTTTACTCATTAGAAAGACACACTTACTGTGTCCATACCTCACCAACAAACTCTCACCCGTCACTCTCTCACTTAGCATCTCATTCACTCCCTCGTTCACAGCGGCTTACCTCATTTTATCCGTCGTTTCCAGCTCCTTCTCTCATTCACCCACTTAGTCACTCACCATCTCACACAAAGAATGACAAGATTATACTCCCACTGGTTTTCTCAATCACCGACCCATACACTCGTCCAGGCATCGGTTTGCCTCGCACTCACTGCATGATATGATTATTCCTTCACTAATCCTGTCTATCACCCACACACACTCTCACTCACTGAATGAAATCACTATTTCCTCACTTTCTGGCGCACTCACCAACACCCCCACTCACCAACACCCCCACTCACCAACTCATCAACACACTCACTCACAGACACCCCACTCATCAACACCATCACTAACAAACGCATTCACTCACATACACCCCCACTCATCAACACCCCCACTCACCAACACACCCAATCACCAACACACTTACTCACAGACACGCCCACTCATCAACACCCCCACTCACAAACACACTCACTCACAGACATCCCCGCTCACCAATACTCCCACTCACCAACACACTCACTCACCGACCCCCGCACTCACAAACACACTCACTCACAGACACCCCCACTCACCAACACCCCCACTCACTAACACACTCCCTCACCAACACCCACACTCACCAACACCCCCACTAACCAACACATTCATTCACCAACACCGCCACTCACTCACCAGCACATTAAGTCAATGAATGTAAAACGTATTCTCTACCAGCTTAATTCACTAATTCATTCATTCACTCATTCAGTCACTCCAGACCTTGTCACACGTGAATGAGACGATTATTCTTCGGATTGTTCCCTGACTCGCTCGCTCATTCGCGGAAAAAAATGGTTTTCATTACCGCATTCACAGAGTGTATTACTGAATCTAAGGCTTACTCTCTTGCCTACTAGCAAACCCACTCACACTCTACTCTCTGCATGAAATGCTTACTCTCTTGCCTACTAGCAAACCCACTCACACTCTACTCTCTGCATGAAATGCTTACTCTCTTGCCTACTAGCACACCCACTCACACCCTACTCTCCGCATGAAATGCTTACTCTCTTACCTACTAGCACACCCACTCACACCCTACTCTCTGCATGAAATGCTTACTCTCTTACCTACTAGCAAACCCACTCACACCCTACTCTCTGCATGAAATGCTTACTCTCTTACCTACTAGCAAACCCACTCACACCCTACTCTCTGCATGAAATGCTTACTCTCTTACCTACTAGCAAACCCACTCACACCCTACTCTCTGCATGAAATGCTTACTCTCTTACCTACTAGCAAACCCACTCACACCCTACTCTCTGCATGAAATGCTTACTCTCTTACCTACTAGCAAACCCACTCACACCCTACTCTCTGCATGAAAAGCTTACTCTCTTACCTACTAGCAAACCCACTCACACCCTACTCTCCGCATGAAAAGCTTACTCTCTTGCCTACTAGCACACCCACTCACACCCTACTCTCCGCATGAAAAGCTTACTCTCTTACCTACTAGCACACCCACTCACACCCTACTCTCCGCATGAAAAGCTTACTCTCTTGCCTACTAGCAAACTCACTCACACCCTACTCTCTGCATGAAATGCTTACTCTCTTGCCTACTAGCAAACCCACTCACACTATACTCTCTGCATGAAATGCTTACTCTCTTGCCTACTAGCAAACCCACTCACACTCTACTCTCTGCATGAAATGCTTACTCTCTTGCCTACTAGCAAACTCACTCACACCCTACTCTCTGCATGAAATGCTTACTCTCTTACCTACTAGCACACCCACTCACACCCTACTCTCCGCATGAAAAGCTTAATTGTTGACTCATTCATGCACACATTCTATAAATCAATGAGAATCCAGGTCTACAGAACACCGATCCACTCCACTTATTTTTTACCCTGACACACAACTTATTATACTGACACAGACACCTTGTTACTCTGAGACACAACTTATTACCCTGACACACAGCTTATTATACTGACACAGACACCTTGTTACTCTGAGACACAACTTATTACCCTGACACACAACTTATTACCCTGACACAGACACCTTGTTACTCTGAGACACAACTTATTACCCTGACACACAACTTATTACCCTGACACAGACACCTTGTTACTCTGAGACACAACTTATTACCCTGACACACAACTTATTACCCTGACACAGACACCTTGTTACTCTGAGACACAACTTATTACCCTGACACACACAACTTATTACCCTGGTACACACAACTTATTACCATGACACACACAACGTATTACCATGCCACACAACTTATTACCATGACACACAATGTCTTACTTTGATACACAGGCAACGTATTACCCTGACACACACAACTTATTACCCTGACTCACACTGCTTATTACCCTGATACACACGAGCGCGCACGTGCACTCGGAAACGCACACGCACACACACACACACAGAAAGACAGACAGACAGACATCTTATCCAAGATTCTATAGATATCTTTCAAAGAGACATAGAAAGAGCGGGATTAAGATCAATATGTATTACAGAGGAAATGGTTTTTTAAAAATTGGATGGGTTGAAAGTGGATAAATGCCCAGGTCAAGATGCCATTCATCCAAAATTGCTGTATGAAATTAGAGACCAACTAGCAAAACCATTGGCTATATTATGTTCTCAAAAACTTGCAAATGGGATTGTTCTACCGGATTGGAAAGATGCAGGAGTGATACCATTATTCAAAAAGGGCAAAAAGTCAAATCCAGCAAATTATAGACCGGTGAGTTTAACGAGCATAGTCTGTAAATTGTTAGAGTCAATAATCAAAGAAAACACTGTAATGTATTTAGACAAGTTTAATCTAATCAGAAATAGTCTGCGTGGGTTTACTAGAGGGAGATCATGCTTAACAAATATATTAGAGTTCATGGAGGAGGTTACTAAAATGATAAATTGGTAGATAGTGGATGTTATTTATCTAGATTTTGCAAAAACCTTTGATAGAGACGTCATCAACGATTTTATCGAAAGTTAAAAACGCATGGAATAGGCGGGGAAGTTGCCAAATGGATTGAAAATTGGTTAATGGGAAGAAGGCAGAGGGTGGGCATAAATAAGGAGTACTCTGAGTGGTGTGAAGGAAAGAGTGGAGTGCCACAGGGCTCGGTTTTGGGACCAATTTTGTTCTTGATATATACAAACGATTTAGACATTGATGTGGGATCCATGATTGCAAAATTTGTTGATGACACAAAACTATGCAGTAGTGTCTCATCTAAAGTTGAAGTGGATATATTGAGGTCGGATTTAGATAAAGTTCGAGAATGGTCTGTAAGCTGGCAAATGGAGTTTAATGTAGATAAATGTAAAGTCATCCACATGGGTAGATCCAATATGGAACATAACTACAGAATTGGCGAGAACAATATTAGAACGATAGAAAAGGAAAGGGACCTAGGGATTATAATATTACATACAGGTAAGGTGAGTGAGCAAGTCCAGGTAGCGGTGAAAAAGGCAAATGCAATGTTAGGTATGATAAAAAGAAATATTAAACACAGGAGCAAGGAAGTGATAGTCAAACTGTATAAGGCATTAGTAGACCTATATTGGAGTACTGTGTACAGGTGTGCAGTACTGTGTACGGGTGGGGAGTACTGTGTACAGGTGTGGAGTCCTTATCAAATAGGGCCTATAAACATCCTGAAAATAATACCAAAAAAAACAAAAGTGACAAAGCTGATAGTGGGATTATAGAATTATAGTTATGAGGAAAGACTCTTAAAAATCGGCCTACAGTGTTTAGAAAAGAGAAGAATTCGAGTTGACTTAATACAGATTTATGAGATGATCAGAGGAACGGATACATTAGACTATAACAAATTTTTTAAAATACAACCACCTACAAGAACAAGAGGGCATACTTTCAAATTAACTAAAGAGCGGTCCAGATTAGATATTAGGAAATATTTTTTTAGTCAGAGAGTGGTGAATGCTTGGAATGCATTGCCACATGATGTAGTGGTGGCAGGGACATTTAATGCGTAAACGAATAAATTGAATACGCATAGCTTTTAGAGTAAGGTAATGTAAATGCAACTGGTTGTATACAGACTCTGCATAGTCTTCTAGACCAGTATAAAGACGTTAAGTTAAGTTAAGTTAAGTTAACTTATTACACTGTCACACAACCTATTACCCTGACACACATAAATTATTACTCTGACTCACAACTTATTACCCTGACACACAACTTATTACCCTGACACACATAAATTATTACTCTGACACACACAAAGTATTACCCTGATACACACATAACTTATTAGCCTGGCACATAGACACAACCTATTACGATCACCTATACGCACGCACAAACACACACACACACACAGACACACACACACACACACACACTAAATATTCTAGTACATAATTCATCAAGTTTGTACAAGTACCGGTAGTCGAACAGCTGGTCGTACCGTCAGAGACGCTGGACCTAAACACAAGAGAGTTCTACTCAATAGACACGATGAGCCAATAAATGCTACAAAGTACAAGTCCACACAAAAAGGGACCAGAGCCACTAAAGATGTGTTCTGTCCTGGCATGGCGTGCTACAAATGGAATACTTACATATTGGTTTTAATTATCGATATATACAAGAAGTATGCACCTATAATAATAATTATAATATTATAATAATGATAATGAAAGCAAACGTAACACACTCAATACAATTTACGATTATATATCAATTAATTATGTTCTATATATCAAACATCAAAATTACAAACAGCAGTCATATAAGCAGAGTCATCGTTTCAGAGTCAATGTTTCAGAGTCAGAAGGTAAACATAATCCCGTAGCAGACGTTGCTGTCAGGTATATAGTGTTAGAGATGTCACTGTAATACGTCTCAGCGTTAAATGAAGTAGAAGTGATCAGTTCCCTTCTTTGCTGTAACTGCCAGTTAGGTACCAACCTATAGCTGTGTTATGTGGGTCGTGGTGTATAGGTCAGAATATCAAACCTGGTCCCTCTCAGGCGAGAGACAAGCATTACAATTTGGGGCACCAACTTTTGAGACATTCGCATTCCAGTGGAATCTGATAGAATTGTTCTGCGATCTCGTAATGTGGGCTAGTCAAGTGATATCTGGAATGTATTTCCTCTACTTCCAGTTTCTACATTCCAATATGTGAATATGCATAGTGCAGTCCAGTTGTGCTTTGAACATCGACTTTTTACTACAAAGTAACTCCAAAGTCACTTGTCTCTTCCCTTGAATCGCACAATCGGGCAGCCTTTTCCTAATCCATCTGTAGATGTTATTCTTCCAGTAATGACGTTTTCTGCATTGGTTCCTTTCATTCCCCAATTTGTTTCAGGAAAGTTCTTTTAAATATCTTGAAATGATCAAAATGTCTGACCTGTCTTACCCCGACAATCATAAGTTATGTGTGCACCCTTTGTTTCTGAGACACTTCCGTATCTGTCGTCCAGGAGAGTATACCACCGCAGTAATGATGAAGCACACGGGTCATGCCAGGGAAAGCACAACGGCAATAGGTATTCAGTTTCACCTTCATCAAGAAGCTTGGGATGTAAGAAAAGCTACTGTAACCTGCCACTTAACTTAACTTAAGGACACACACGAGAGTAAACTTAGTCACCGTCGACATTCAACATCAACAACGTGGGAGGGGGGGGGGGGAGGGGCTGATTCAATGTGTCTGACCTTGAGCAGACAATCATGCTCTAGACCGGCGCCTACTCAGAGCTGTCCCACACTTCCGGTATTATCGTGTCACGTGTACGCCAGACAATCGATGAGTTGAGACAACTCTCAGAGTTTAATAATGACTTCTTTCCCTTTGTTCTTCATCAGGGAGCAGAGACCTGCCATAGATCCACCCACACATTTTCATTCTTGCCTACGATGTCCATGGTTGTCTTGCTTCGTCGTCCGGCGTTACTCTAAGTGTCTTGATTCGTCGTCCGGCGTTACTCTAAGTGTCTTGGTTCATTGTCCGGCGTTACTCTAAGTGTCTTGGTTCATTGTCCGGCGTTACTCTACGTGTCTTGGTTCGTCGTCCGGCGTTGCTCTAAGTGTCTTGGTTCGTCGTCCGGCGTTACTCTAAGTGTCTTGGTTTGTCGTCCGGCGTTACTCTAAGTTTCTTGGTTCGTCGTCCGGCGTTACTCTAAGTGTCTTTAGTCTTGGTTCATCATCAGGCGTTACTCTAAGTGTCTTGGTTCATCGTCCGGCGTTACTCTAAGTGTCTTTAGTCTAGGTTCATCGTCCGGTGTTACTCCAAGTGTCTTGGTTCATCGTCCAGCATTACTCTAATTGTCTTTAATCTTGGTTCGTCGTCCGGCGTTACTGTAAGTGTCTTGGTTCATCGTCCAGCGTTACTCTAAGTGTCTTTAGTCTAGGTTCATCATCTGGTGTAACTCAAAGTGTCTTGGTTCTTCGTCCAGCATTACACTAATTGTCTAAAGTCTTGGTTCGTTGTCCGACGTTACTCTAAGTGTCTTGGTTCATCGTCTGGCGTTACTCTAAGTGTCTTTAGTCTTGGTTCGTCGTCCGGCGTTACTCTAAGTGTCTTGGTTCGTCGTCCGGCGTTACTCTACGTGTCTTGGTTCGTCGTCCGGCGTTACTCTAAGTGTCTTGGATCGTCGTCTGGCGTTACTCTAAGTGTCTTGGTTCGTCGTCCGGCGTTACTCTAAGTGTCTTGGTTCGTCATCCGGCGTTACTCTAAGTGTCTTGGTTCGTCGTCCGGCGTTACTCTAAGTGTCTTTATTCTTGGTTCGTCGTCCGGCGTTACTCTAAGTGTCTTTAGTCTTGGTTCGTCGTCCGGCGTTACTCTAAGTGTCTTTAGTCTTGGTTCATCGTCAGGCGTTACTCTTAGTGTCTTGGTTCGTCGTCCGGCGTTACTCTACGTGTCTTGGTTCGTCGTCCGGCGTTACTCTAAGTGTCTTGGATCGTCGTCTGGCGTTACTCTAAGTGTCTTGGTTCGTCGTCCGGCGTTACTCTAAGTGTCTTGGTTCGTCATCCGGCGTTACTCTAAGTGTCTTGGTTCGTCATCCGGCGTTACTCTAAGTGTCTTGGTTCGTCGTCCGGCGTTACTCTAAGTGTCTTTAGTCTTGGTTCATCGTCAGGCGTTACTCTAAGTGTCTTGGTTCATCGTCTGGCGTAACTCTAAGTGTCTTGGTTCATCGTCCGGCGTTACGCTTAGTGTCTTTAGTCTTGGTTCATCGTCCGGCGTTACTCTAAGTGTCTTGGTTCGTCGTCCAGCATTACTCTAATTGTCTTTAGTCTTGGTTCAACGTCCGACGTTACTCTAAGTGTCTTGGTTCATCGTCTGGCGTTACTCTAAGTGTCTTTAGTCTTGGTTCGTCGTCCGGCGTTACTCTAAGTGTCTTTAGTCTTGGTTCATCGTTTGAGCCCCGTCTATGAAATCCCGGAAAGTCTTGATCCACTGTTCTGCTCTACATGTTAGCAGGCCTCCCCATTTGGGTCTGCCTCGTTGCTTTCAGTCTACCGCATGTCATGCTTTACTGTTTCCTGAAATTCACCTTTATATGATCCCAAGTGGGTCTCATTGGTCTTGAGGTAAGGTGTTCGCCTCGGGTTTTGGAGGTTGCGGGTTTGAATCATTGTAGGGGATCAGGATGCTGAGCAGCACATGATCTGCAGGGGTCAGCGACCCATAGCTGACTGCTAGCGTCAGGGCCATCGAACCATAGCTGCCAAGACCCTTCTACACCTCCACGCGGTGATCCTGGATAACAGGCTGCAGCAGGGCAGACTGACTAAGGAGATGGGATCGAAGAGGGAATGCTAACCCGGTACTCAAAAAATGCTTGCTGAAGTCGGATGTGTTGGACCTCAAGGTGCAAATATCGCAGCCAAGCTGTAAACTACAACACAACGCATTTCGTTCTCTGGACTACATTCTGCTACTTACCCTTTCAGGGTTTGGTAGGGGGAGATTGAGAACGAACGAAGAAGAAGAAGAAGAATCACTGTAGAGACTGGGATTTTTTCATGTGGATCTTCTGGTAAAAATTTCACTGATCTCTGGGCAGTGAGATCGGACTCCTGTGTTCAGTGTCGAGCACGTTAAAAATCTTTGGCAGTTAGAAATCGAAGAGTATGCTTAACAGTCGCTGCCCAAACAACATTCAAAAATTCTAGTTAAAAACCTACCCAAAATATTTGTACCTTCTCCAAGGCCTAGTCCACCGCAGGACGTGTTAAAATATCTACTACGTAAAGCCGAAGCTTTCGGATTCCTGGCAACAGACATATTTGAGATGTCCATCATGTTGTTCGCATGCTCGATGAGTACCTCCCAATCAGCTGTTATACGGTGAGCTCAGAACAGGTAAACGTTCATCAAGACGACAGAAGAAATTCTACAGATGCTCCTTCGACGTGTCTGTTAAGATTATTTCAGAGAACATTTCCATCTGGCACGCTAATTTCACACAAGGTGCTCAGTTCACAGAGCAAAAAAGTCATTAACGTGGTCAGAGATAGCGAACAGCCCGAAATAACATAACACACAACGACGTCACAGCCGACTTCTCACGCGTGTGCCCCAGGTACAGCAGAGTGTGCAGTGCCAGGATTGGACTTTACAGTCATTTGAGATCACATCTCGCAGCACAAGTCTGATGTTGTCGCTATCTCCGCATGCTATAGGCAACTGTTATTATAATTACTACCTTGCTGTCACTTACTTATAGAAGAGCGTTCTCATATTTCAGACTGGTAGACTGTGGCGGGTCACGACTGGGCCGGTCAATGTATGTGCAAGTACATCCTTCACAAGGAGCGACATGAAGACGTGAAAAAGAAAATATAGAAAAGAAATGACGAAAATACTCGTAACAATCTGCCCTTTCTTCTTCTCTATTATGGTGTTTCTCCTGCTGTCAATGCACACTCAATCAGCCACAACAGTCGTATTGCTCATATCATGTCGACGATCGCATATTTGTTTATTAAACTCAGATGAGTTCATTTACGACCTTCACAATGAAGGACAGCTGCAGTGATCCACAAAGAACTCATAAATTGATGACGCAATCTGAGAGGCTTGTCCGCATTTATCCCTTACCGACATCGCCTGACTTACAGATTTGTTGACCTGTCGCTCGATTGGCCGTCTCAATTTCTACCAGTACAGTTCTCAGTAAATGACCAAAATATATTATCTGTTCGTCTGTGATGTTCATTAATTCTCTTTGTATTAATTTTCCCAAGACTTCACTATTTGTTTTCTTTTCTTTCACTACGATTCTCTCCTTACTTCTACCAATCCACATTTCAAGACTAACTTTGACTAAACTAATTGATTATTATACCTCCACGAACACGTGTTCCACATCAATACAACATCAGAAAAATCATGACCACTATCCAGGCTAGTTGTCTATAACACAGTATAGCATGTTTCCTTCACCCACTTCCTAGACAGAATCGTTATCACATATCATTTATAACAGTTCAAAATAATAATCGAAAATTATTTATATATTCATGTCATGATAACTTTCTGTACTTAATTTATCATGGAAAAATCACATTTCAGAAAGCGAATCGTTAACATTTACTAAGGGTTCGTTCCTAATTTGAAAACTGATCGATCCTTTTTTTTCTTCAGAGCAGAGAGACGTTATTTTACACGTTGCCTTGGAGTCATGTATTGTAGTACCTTCAGTGCCGTTGTGCTTCTTATATGCCACGTCTGTGAACCAGGCGGGGACTCAGTATGTCTCAAGAAGTCCCTCTGTGTATCCAATAGAAAAGTAACACTTGATCGTTCTTAAAGGAAGTGTTTGCCATGTCTGACACCGTGCTGTAGTTCATATTATAAGGAAGAGGAAACATAGAAAGTAAATTAGATTTTGTAATTTTAAACGGAGGCTTTCATTATCTGCATGGTTCAGTGAGAAGCCTCCTGAACGCCTTCCTGAATTCCTGGTTGAAGATGGTGTAGATGACTGGGTTGAGAAAACTGTTGATGTATCCCAACCACTGAAACAGGCCGAAGAAGATTGGATCTACCTGGCAGGCAGGGAGGTCGGTCAGGTCGTAGCGGATACAGATGGCCTTCATGATGTTGAGGGTGAAGAAAGGCACCCAGCACGCTAGGAACACACCTGGGGAGGTGAAGGATGAAAATAGCTGTCGTTAGTAGCACAATTATACAAGATATACTCTCAAAGTACAAGGTTAATGGAGTCTGATATCTGAGATGGCGTATTACAAGGTCAATGGAGTCTGATATCTGAGATGGCGTATTACAAGGTCAATGGAGTCTGATATCTGAGATGGCGTGTTACAAGGTCAATGGAGTCTGATATCTGAGATGGCGTGTTACAAGGTCAATGGAGTCTGATATCTGAGATGGCGAATTACAAGGTCAACGGAGTCTGATATCTCAGATGGCGTGTTACAAGGTCAATGGAGTCTGATATCTGAGATGGCGTATTACAAGGTCAAAGGAGTCTGATATCTGAGATGGCGTGTTACAAGGTCAATGTAGTCTGATATCTGAGATGGCGTATAACAAGGACAATGGAGTCTTATATCTGAGATGGCATGTTACAGCGCTAATGGAGTCTTTTATCTGAGATGGCGTGTTAGATACTCAATAATATTTGGTTATATTTTGTGCAAAGCAGAGATGGCATGACCCTCCTTCGCTGCTTTTTTCTCTCTAATAGTAAGTCAGGTACCACACTTCACACTTGATAGACTGAAGCGTTTCGATAGCTTGCAGTACACATAAGACCCGTGCTACAAGAACCAAGCTCTATATTAACCAGAAATGATGAGGTCTTGCGATACAGTTGATCACATGTGGAATTCTTATCATTGTAGAGGTATGGATAGAAGCACTGGCCCTTGCAGTGGGTGTTACGAAAAGCAGCTGATGATGGTTGTGCATGAAGGAAGCTTTCTAAATGTAAAAGTCAATCACAAGACGGACATATCGATGCCTTATTGAAATCTTCTAATAAAAGAACCAATCACAATATGGACATATCGATGCCTTGTTGAAACATTCTTATAAAAGAGCCAATCACAATATGTGAATATCTTCTTTTTCTTCTTCTTCTTCTTCTTCTTCTTCTTCTTCTTCTTCTTCTTCTTCTTCTTCTTCTTTTTCTTTGCGCTCGTTTTATGCCACCAGATGGGCTGCCTCCATGAAGTGACAAGTCAGTCGTAGGTCCTCAATGGTTCCCCACAGTTTGCCTTGTATGTTTCTCTTCTCGGGCCAGGTCTTCTCACGGGAGCCTTGGTGCAGTGGACATGTTTGCAGGATGTGTTCTGGAGTCTGGGGTCCACTCTGACATGTGCATTGTTCAGTCTGTGCTGCTTTCATTTTATGCATGTGTGCATTTAGTCTGTTATGACCTGTTCTGAGGCGAAAAATTGTGGTATACTGTTTCCTATTCAGTCTATTGATTGGGTCATGTGGGTAATTACTGTTTGTTCTCTCTATCCACTGTTGATTATATTTTTTTAAATGTTTGCCTTGACTTCTGGCAGTGACACTGGGTGGGTGAATTGTTCTCTTTGTCTTCCCTCCCTGGCTAGCCTGTCCGCCCATTCATTCCCAGGTATGCCGCAGTGAGCTGGAATCCACTGGAGGGTGATTTTATTGTGGTCTGAGAGTTTGTTTAGCTGGCATATCAGTTCCCTTTCCAAACTATTTCGTGGTTCTCTTTGTGTGGCCTGCAAAATGTCCACGCAGTCGCACAAAAACACTATTCTGTTATCCTTTAACCCCTTTTCATCCAATAGTTTGACTGCTTCAATTATTGACTGTTGCTCTGTTCTTAGATTTTGTCGAGGGCTCCCCGGCAGCACTTGCTTTTTCTATAACGGTTCCATCCTGTAGAAATATGACGAGTCCTGCCCCTCCTTTCCTCAATTCTTCCTCTGATGATCCATCTGTGTAGACGTGCGTCTACATAGGTTGAGGATAGGCGTCTCCAATATGCTTTAGGGTTTTTTCTCTCAATGGATGGTCTGATTCTTCCACCTTTCTGTCGATACCTGGTATTTTCGCTTCCACCGTGAAGTTGGGCAGTTGGTCTGTATTTTCATATACTTGTATCATTTATGTGAATATAAACGGCTTATTGCATCCTTCTAATAAAAGCGCAAATCACAACATTGACTTCAAGCAACGAGGTTAGTTGTAGAGATGGCTCATTCTAATTGTGCAAATATATTTGATGGTGTTGATGAGAACGGTGATAATGAAAACGTGTGTTCTCTGGATTGTGCAAATTAAATGTGAATATCGTAATCGGTCTATAGGTGTGGTAATCTAGCTATAAATCTGATAATCTACCTAAAGGTGTGGTAATCTAGCTATAAATCTGGTAATCTACCTAAAGGTGTGGTAATCTAGCTATAAATCTGGTAATCTACCTAAAGGTGTGGTAATCTAGCTATAAATCTGGTAATCTACCTAAAGGTGTGGTAATCTAGCTATAAATCTGGTAATCTACCTAAAGGTGTGGTAATCTAGCTATAAATCTGGTAATCTACCTAAAGGTGTGGTAATCTAGCTATAAATCTGGTAATCTACGCAAAGGTGTGGTAATCTAGCTATAAATCTGGTAATCTACCTAAGGGTGTGGTAATCTAGCTATAAATCTGGTAATCTACCTAAAGGTGTGGTAATCTAGCTATAAATCTGGTAATCTACCTAAAGGTGTGGTAATCTAGCTATAAATCTGGTAATCTACCTAAAGGTGTGGTAATCTAGCTATAAATCTGGTAATCTACCTAAAGGTGTGGTAATCTAGCTATAAATCTGGTAATCTACGCAAAGGTGTGGTAATCTAGCTATAAATCTGGTAATCTACCTAAAGGTGTGGTAATCTACCTTAAGGTGTGGTTAATTACCTATAGGTGTGGTAATCTACCAAAAGGTGGGGTAATCTACGTAAAGGTGTGCCAATTTACCTAAAGGTGTGCTAATCTGCCTAAAGGTGTGGTAATCTACCTAAAGGTGTGGTAATCTACTTACAGGTGTGTGTGGTAATCTACCTAAAGGTGTGGTAATCTAACTAAAGGTGTGGTAATCTATATAAAGGTGTGGTGATCTACACAAGAGTGTGGTAATCTACCTAAGGGTGTGGTATTCTACTAATATGTGCGGTAATCTACCTATAGGTGTGTTAATCTAACTATAGGTGTGGTAATCTAACTATAAATGTGTTGATATACCCGTGAAAACGGTAAACTAGTTGTCAATGCAGTAATCTAGCTGTGAATGCACTAAACTAGTTGTGAATGTGGTATACTAGTTGTGATTACAGTAATCTAGTTGTAAATGTAGTAATATAGTTGTGAATGTGGTAAACTAGTTGTGAATGCAGTAATCTAGTTGTGAATGCAATAATCTAGTTGTTAATGCAATAAACGAGTTGTGAATGTGGTAAACTAGTTGTGAATGCAGTAATCTAGTTGTGAATGCAATAATCTAGTTGTTAATGCAGTAAACTAGTTGTCAATGCAGTAATCTAATTGTTAATGCAGTAAACTAGTTGTGAATGTGGTAAACTAGTTGTGAATGCAGTAATCTAGTTGTGAATGCAGTAAACTAGTTGTGAATGCAGTAATCTAGTTGTGAATGCAGGAACTATGGATGAATGTGATGATTTTCTATCAATATGGCAAGTAATATGTGAATGTTGCAAATTAATTTTGAATGATTCATGAAATCCCCGCCATGATAAACTGTCTGTATTGTTGCGAACCAATCAACTCCTAAAATGTTGCAGTCACACCAAAAATGCCAATGACACGAGACAGTCTCACCAAAATGGTGAATCACACGAGACAGTCTCACCAAAAGGGTCAATCCTACGAGACAGTCTCACCAAAAGGGTCAATCATACGAGACAGTCTCACCAAAAGGGTCAATCATACGAGACAGTATCACATAAAGGGCCGATTACACGAGGCAATCTCACGTAAAGAGCCGATCACACAAGGCACTCACTAAAACGGCTGATCACACGAGGCGGTGTCAAGTAAAGGGTCGATCACACGAGGCAGTCTCACGTAAAGGGCCGATTACACGAGGTGGTGTCACGTAAAGGGCCGATCACACGAGGCAGTCCCACGTAAAGGGCCGATTACACGAGGCGGTGTCACGTAAAGGGCCGATCACACGAGGCAGTCTCACGTAAAGGGCCGATCACACGAGGCGGTGTCACGTAAAGGACCGATGTAACGAGAATAAGCTAACACAACATATACTCTATTACCAAGCCAGTTCTGTCGTGTACATCTCAAACATGGGAACACCAGAAACAATAACCATAGAGAGACATGCTCTTCCGACCTGGTGATTGTACAGCATGCAAGTGATGATATGATAGAATTACAAGAATAGATCTACTAGGAAGATGAAGTGAAGAAAAGGGCAGTGGAACTGAAGATGTAGGGATGATGTTTGTGTTAGACAGAGCCCGAATTAAGACAACCAGCTAGCAGCAGTTGCAAGACGGTCTTTGCTCTCAAACCCACAGGGTAAGAGAAAAGAATGGCACAATCATAATCCCCTGCAAAAGGAGAATAAAAGGAGACGAATAGATTAAGGAGATGCTGTAACTGGGATCGGCATGTGCTCTATCGGGAGTTGAACAGTTTTATCATGCCAGAAACAAATTCGACATTTAATACGTGTTGGTGCGTCTTTCAATTCATAAATTAAGTAGCTGTCACGTGAGAATGGAATAGATTTACGCGGCAAGACAGCTATCTCAATTATTAGCCTTTACGGACGATCTAATGAGGGCGTTGAATGCACTCTCTGTGTGAGTATGTTTTTGATTTTCAAGGCAGGAAATCTCCTTCACATTGTTTTCTTTATTTTCATGGGTAAAAATTATTTCAATAAAAATATGAATTTCTCTAATTCACGCTAATTAGGGGCACGTGAGCAATGGAAACATCAACATAGCTTCATTTTGTAGTTATCCGCGCTTGATTGTGTACATGTTTTACTGTACTGAATTAACCTACTAGAGAATTGGATGTAACGCTGTAAAGAGTGAGAGTCTTAGATTTAATCTTAGTAACAATTAACGCTGTCATTTCATCTCAACCAATCGTCTCTTCTATATCTCCTTATGCAAATATCACTCCGCTGAATTTAGCTGTTATTATAAGTTGGGGAATTGAGAAATAGTTCCAATTATCTGTAATGGATTGAAGATCTGTGTTAATGATTTGAACTCAATATGCTTTGATGTTTGTGTGTGAAGTGTTCATTTTAAGACTTCAGAAAAAATAGCTTTCAGCCTGTACCGCTATTATTCATGCCAGATATCTTTTTGTGTCGGTACACATTTGTCACGTGCTTGTCACCAAGGGCAACCAGGAAGAATAATAGTGGTCTTAACTGATCAAACTGATGACGGGCTGCGGAAGTCTTTCCGTGTTCACAGCGCAGTCCCAATCCGTTTCTTTGTTGAGAAGGCTGTCTTTATAAATGCCATTCACGATTTAGATTATTCTGTTCTTTAAACAGCGCTCTGAGACCCATCTAAGTCGACCATTCTTCGCGAATGTCGCGCCAAAGCCTTTACTATGCTTCGTGCATGTTCCGTTTTTTTACAATAATTGCGCACTTTTTCCACTTGGTCAAATCACATCAATCTATCTCCTGGCGATTTAGATCGATCTGATTATTGACCATTTCTTTCTCATATTTTTTATCAAACATTTCATTCTTGACTGATGCTATTTTTAAAGGATTCAAATAATTAGTCATTATATCCATTTTTATATTCATTTGGCCAGGTTCGTATAAGTGCGTAACTTGTTAAAATGTTGACATGCGCTTCACGTCCGCCAGCCGTACACACGGACATGTTGATTGATGTTCACTGCGTGTGTGTCAGAGTTATTGAAATGGTCATAAAACACAAGACACAAACGCTGAAGCAGCACAATACAAAGATCTAGTAAACCGGGAAAAGGAAATGCCCCGGATACTGGCTGCGAACAGCCAAACGCGAGGGCTAGATCAAGGAAGACATCGGGCATCGGCTTTTAAGGACGTTACGGTACAGTGCTTTCTAAAGAAGACACGAGGAAGTGGGTTTAAAAAAAAGAATTATATATCTCCTATCGAGGAAGACGCGAGGCTGCGTCTCCTAAGAAAGACACGCGGCAGCGCATTCTAAGGAAGACACGGGGAAGAGCATTCTGAAGAAAACACATGGCAGTGTCTGGTAATGAAGACACGGGTCAGTACATTTGTAACAGATCTTAGCTGTGTAGATTTATTAGGGGTAGTATTTTAGACATGTTTTATTAAAGTTAGAAAGGGTGGGAGCACTGATAGTCAGTAGCCATTTATTGTTGTTTATAGAATTAATCTAACAAGGCTAGCCGGAAAAGATGAACTCAAATCTAGACACAAAAATGCTTGAATGCCACGCAGATGTTAAACTTACGTCTTTTTGCATAACGCCTAGACGCCGGTTACAGGATGATTAGTGACGAATGCTATTAACTTTTTTTTTCTGAAATCTCGGGGAGGAAAAAAATCCTAGATACGAGATCTGAAAAAAAAGCTGCGGAATATTGATAGCAAGGGATGCAAGAGGAGAGATCCATTCGGGTGCAAACCGCGGAGAGAACAAGTCGACATCAGTCGGCAGCAAGCGGACACACACCTGTCGACATCATTCGGGTGCGAGCCGTGGAGAGAAAAGTGACATCATTCAGGTGCGAGATATCAGAGAGACAAGATGACAAATTCATTCAGGTGCGAGATATCAGAGAGACAAGATGACAAATTCATTCGGGTGCGAGATAGCGGAGAGACAAGATGACAAATTCATTCGGGTGCGAGATAGCGGAGAGACAAGATGACAAATTCATTCGGGTGCGAGATAGCGGAGAGACAAGATGACAAATTCATTCAGGTGTGAGATAGTGGAGAGACAAGATGACAAATTCATTCGGGTGCGAGATAGCGGAGAGACAAGATGACAAATTCATTCGGGTGCGAGATAGCGGAGAGACAAGATGACAAATTCATTCGGGTGCGAGATAGCGGAGAGACAAGATGACAAATTCATTCGGGTGCGAGATAGCGGAGAGACAAGATGACAAATTCATTCGGGTGCGAGATAGCAGAGAGACAAGATGACAAATTCATTCGGGTGCGAGATAGCGGAGAGACAAGATGACAAATTCATTCGGGTGCCAGATAGCGGAGAGACAAGATGACAAGTTCATTCTGGTGGGAGATAGCGGAGAGGCAAGTCGACATCATTAGAGTGCGGGATAGCAGAGAGAAAAAGTCGACATCAGACGGCAGCGAGCGGGGAACAAGTCGACAACAGTTGGCAGCGAGCAAGTAGGAGAACAGGATCGTTTTGATAACGGTGATGAGAAAGCAGATAAATTGTTAGAGCCCAGAGAGAAAGAGAGAGGTTTTTACAGACAATCTTTCCCCACGAGAGTCCAGATGATCAGTAGCATATCAAGGAGAGGTAAATAATAATTAAATTGATGTTTGCATAGCAAGTGGTAGAAACAGATATAGTAGTGCGCCACGAGGAACACGCACGAGATAGACATCTTAGATTCTATTACTCGCATCACTGCTGAGAATCCAGCAGAATTATCTCAAGAATCCAGCGTCTAACTAGAGATATATTTGACTAGTACAGCAATCCAGCACGCCAATGATTACTACAAGCCATCGTCGACTAGGAAAATAGGACCACGGACGAATCACCTGGGTTGTAGAACAGACACGAATCTTCCATTCCCTGGTAATCCATATAACGGTTCCTCTATCAAGTAACAGTTAGAATATCACGTTACGCTTCCTCTATCACGTTACAGTTCGACTATCAAGTTACAGTTCCTCTATCAAGTTACATTTCGACTATAAAGTTACAGTTTGTCTATCAAGTAACGGTTTGTCTATCAAGTAACGGTTTGTCTGTCAAGTAACGGTTCGTCTATCAAGTAACGGTTCGTCTATCAAGTAACGGTTCGTCTATCAAGTAACGGTTTGTCTGTCAAGTAACGGTTTGTCTATCAAGTAACGGTTTGTCTATCAAGTAACGGTTTGTCTGTCAAGTAACGGTTTGTCTATCAAGTAACGGTTTGTCTATCAAGTTGTAGTTCGTAATCAAGTTTCTTTTAGTTTAGTTCATAATTTCTTACAGCCAGACAGGTTTTGTTCTGAGTGAAGATTGTGGAGTCAGTTGTATAGTTAGTGCAGATCCTTTGCACCATCTGCTACGGTAGGTCAGCCGGCTGGAGCTGCTACACTTTCTCAGGAATGTACCAGGCAGCGCCTTTACATAAGGAACTGGTCAGAGCCTTCCGCGGAAGGAACAGGCGGCGCCTTTACAGGAATGAATAGGGTAGAGCCTTCTATGGAAGAGACAGGATGACACCTTTTAAGGAAGGAACAGAGTAGAGCACTCTGTGAAATAAAAAGGCTAGAATCTTCTGAGAAAGGAAAAAGTCTTTTCTGAGGAAGGAACAGGCTAGGATCGTCTAAGTAAGGAACCGCCTAGGACAGAGGAAAGAACAGGCTAGGATCGTCTAAGTGAGGAACCGCCTAGGACTTTCTGAGGAAAGAACAGGCTAGGATCGTGTAAGTAAGGAACCGCCTAGAACCTTCCGAGGAAGGAACAGGCTAGGATCTTCTGATGAAAGAAAAGGCTAGGACTTTTTGAGGAAGGAACTGGCTAGGATCTTCTGAGAAAAGAACAATTAGGACCTTCTAAGGAAGGACAGAGCCGTACATAATAGCTTAGGACTACCTGATTTCACACACGCGTTAATGACACTATCTAATACAGTCTTTTAGTTTTCAGGTGTTGCAGTATGTCAGATACATCTGCACGCTACCTGCATTACTACACGGTCAAGTGGTACCTGTCGGGATGCCTGGACACCTTCAACGGAGTAAAGAACAGCTAAGGCTACTGTACGTAAGTGCATATGGTCAAATATGAATGAACCGAGTTGTACATGGGACTAGCAATGCCATTATGTAAAGTAGGTTACTACAGAAACCACCACTGCAAGAGTTCAAAACGTGCTATGAAGCAGGCGTCAAGTAAGAGTCACTTTGGTAAGTTTTGAGCGGAATAGAGAACAAGGAGTAGAAACAGGCTCATATGAGCCGAAGCGAATATAGATCAGCATGAGCTGATACATGTTACCAACTCAACAGAAATGAACAAGTAGTCCTCATCGGACGTCAAACAGATCACAACAGATTGATTAACAACATCAGACGTCACACATATCATAACAGATTGATGAACAACATCAGACGTCACACATATCATAACAGATTGATGAACAACGTCAGACGCCACATATCACAACGGATTGATGAACAACATCAGACGTCACACATATCATAACAGATTGATTAACAATATCAGATGTCACAGATCACAGCACATTGAGACACTTCCTGGTAAACAAACTTCACAAACAAATATAAGGTGAATGTCAACGACTTGTTGCTTTAGCATGCGCTTAGAAAGTTACAAACATGTACAGAACAGAGCAGGCCCATATGGTCAACATCAGACCAATCATGGACAAGCAAAATGAAAATATCAGTAACCATAGACAGTACACTATTTTCTGCAGTCGTAGCAAAGAGACGTACAAACGAGTGCGGACAATTGAGGGTCCATGTCTCGTCTTTTTGTTTTTAAACAGACGGACAGGAACGCACAGACATTTACTTAAAGCAACTTAAAGTATCTTGCTCTTTGCCGTGTTTGTCAGACAGACATGCGCACTCAAAAATATAATATCAGATTACCTACAACCAAAGAGAGAAGGAGGAGAGAGAAAAGGGAAAGAAAGAAAAGAGAGAAAAGGGAAAGAAAGAAAAGAGAGAAAAGGGAAAGAAAGAAAAGAGAGAAAAGGGAAAGAAAGAAAAGAGAGAAAAGGGAAAGAAAGAAAAGAGAGAAAAGGGAAAGAAAGGAAAGAGAGAAAAGGGAAAGAAAGAAAAGAGAGAAAAGGGAAAGAAAGAAAAGAGAGAAAAGGGAAAGAAAGAAAAGATAGAAAAGGGAAAGAAAGAAAAGAGAGAAAAGGGTAAGAAAGAAAAGAGAAAAGGGAAAGAAAGAAAAGAGAGAAAAGGGAAAGAAAGAAAAGAGAGAAAAGGGAAAGAAGGAAAAGAGAGAAAAGGGAAAGAAAGAAAAGAGAGAAAAGGGAAAGAAAGAAAAGAGAGAAAAGGGAAAGAAAGAAAAGAGAGAAAAGGGAAAGAAAGAAAAGAGAGAAAAGGGAAAGAAAGAAAAGAGAGAAAAGGGAAAGAAAGAAAAGAGAGAAAAGGGAAAGAAAGAAAAGAGAGAAAAGGGAAAGAAAGAAAAGAGAGAAAAGGGAAAGAAAGAAAAGAGAGAAAAGGGAAAGAAAGAAAAGAGAGAAAAGGGAAAGAAAAAAAAGAGAGAAAGAGATAGAGTTAATTTCTAGTTTGTCTCGATATATTGTTATTTGCAATAGAGAATGTTGTCGTCTGTCTTGGCTGTGCTTTATTACACATGATCTGTGATTTACCAAAAACAATAGTGATTGATATGCCGTCTTTGAGCATGACCTGCAGCGGTCAGCGACCCGTAGCTGACTGCTAGTATCAGGGTCAGTTACCCAAAGCTGTCAGGACCATTCTACACCTTAATGTGGTGATCCTGGATTACAGGCTGGAACTGACCAAATTGGCTAAGTAGAAGGGATTGAAGAGGGAAGGCAACCCGGTACTCAATAATACCTGCTGAAGTCGGATGCGTTGGACCAAAAGGTGCAAATATCGCAGTCAAGCTATAAACCACGACCCAACGCATTCGGTTCTCCGGATTACATCCTGCTACTTTCAGATCCATTTTCACGGCCTGGTTGCGGGAGCTTGTGAACGAATCAGACAATGATGTATATGGTGTCGTGGTGCTTAGCTTCAAACAGACATGCACGTTGACCCTGCCCGGTCAAGCCAATAACGAGCGATTGGTGAGAGTTTCATCTTGACGTACACACAGACAGATATTCTTCCCCGAGTACAGGCTTACACAGAACAGCAGGGAGTGTCTTGGCAGCGTGTCTAGTTCCACGAACATAAGCCCACAAACATATACCCACAAACATAAACCCACAAACATAAACCCACAAACATATACCCACAAACATAAGCCCACAAACATATACCCACAAACATAAACCCACAAACATATACCCACAAACATATACCCAAAAACATAAGCCCACAAACATATACCCACAAACATATACCCACAAACATAAGCCCAAAAACATATACCCACAAACATAAGCCCACAAACATATACCCACAAACATAAGCCCACAAACATAAGCCCACAAACATATACCCACAAACATATACCCACAAACATAAACCCACAAACATAAACCCACAAACATAAGCCCACAAACATATACCCACAAACATAAACCCACAAACATATACCCACAAACATAAGCCCACAAACATATACCCACAAACATAAGCCCACAAACATAAGCCCACAAACATATACCCACAAACATATACTCACAAACATATACCCACAAACATAAACCCACAAACATAAACCCACAAACATAAGCCCACAAACATATACCCACAAACATAAACCCACAAACATATACCCACAAACATAAACCCACAAACATATACCCACAAACATAAACCCACAAACATATACCCACAAACATAAACCCACAAACATATACCCACAAACATAAACCCACAAACATAAACCCACAAACGCAAACCCACTCAATCGCTCTCTCAATGCTTTTCTGACAGTCTTGTTTCTTTGTCCAAAGCTGCAACGTGGAGGTCAAACAGGGTCTTGGTCAGTCATGAGTCAATGTCCTAGATAGAAGCAGCAATACATGAGCTGTTGGCTGTTATCAGCTCAAACACTGCTGCATCTTCTGCTCTGTCTGTCGTTTTAGGTTCGAGCGACGTGATTTGTGTTGTTGTTATTGGTTTCGTTCGGCTTATGTCTCTATTCCCAAAGACTGTATGCGTTGCACTATGTTTTTATTTTGTGCCTGTCGGCCCAGTGCATCCGACTTTTATTTAACGACTTGCTTTCCCGGGGTGACGGGCGGTGCTGTGGTGGGGGAGCGAACCCATCACCTTCGTGTTGTGAGCCGTGTCACTTAACCACTAGCCCACTCCGTTCGAGCGTGGCGTGGTGGTTTAACAATATTTTCTCTGCCTACACAATGCGTACACAAATAACAACATACAAACACATACATAACCGAGAACACATATTTTGCCTACTTACCTAACACAATTGCCAGCGTCTTTGTAGCTTTCTTTTCTCTCCTTGATGACGACTTCTCCTTTCTTTTCCTACTGGTCCGCATGTGAAAGTTAAATTTGGTTACCCCTTTCTTTTGACCTCGGTTTGGATTACTGCCCTTTGTCTTAGGACTTGAACCGCCTTTCTCTTCAGAATTGTCACTATTGTCTCCTTTACACACCATGGATGTAAATGGCGTTTCTGCTTCGTTTGCGCATGTCTGAGCGACACCGGAAGTGGAAGCTGAACCATCTTGGCCACCCACACATCCACCGTTCTTGCCAAACCGCAGCATCGCTTGCTGCTCCTCATTCTCCAGCCGCTCGAGCTCTTCGGCCACCGGGTTGGAGATCAGCTCCGCCCCGTCCGCATTCCGCAACAGTTTGGGGTTGACTTGAGCTATCACATTTGATACGACTATTTTCTTTTGGTCTTTTGCAGTGGTGTTATTGTTTGCACTACCACTTCCGCTAGGGCTCTCGTCATCTTCATCATCATTGGAGTTATCGTCAGAGTTTGAGTTGACGTTAGTCACTGAGTTACTATCGCCGTGCTCCGCCGCTAGCAGCCGTGAGGTTGTCGCTTTTGTTGTATTGTACGTTGTAACTCGACCGTTGTCCATCTTGGCTAGACCGGTGGTTACGGTTGCTTCAGCGCCATACACACCTCCTGTGTCGTTAGTGTTCTGAGTTCCAACCGTAGCAGGGTTTTCTATGACGCCCTGAAGTGCTCTTCTGTCGACATCCCGTAGTTGCTTCGCTTTCCTAGCCTTGAGCGCTCTCTGCCGTATGACCCTGTAGATCTTCCAATAAAGGAAGCACATAATCATGGAGGGAATGTAGAAGGAGCCCATTGACGAGTAGATAAGAAAGTCAGAATTAAAGAACTGGCAGTCTCCTGCTTTTCGCGCGTCTGAGTAGTTGACGCCCAACGCGATTGGTGCTGCTATGGCAACAGAGATCACCCACGTGATAGCCAGCATGATGAAGACTCGTTTTGAGTTCTTGTGTTTAGCGTATTTGATTGGCTGGGTGACTGCGATGAATCTGCGGGGAAGAACAGACGAAACAAGACAATGTAGTTGGGACACATTTATAATAAGAATTAAATAAGACAAAACGGCACATGTAATGTTATTTGGGAAGATTAGATTAATTAGCATCGTTTAATTCACCAACAGTAGCAAACATTTCAGTTAGAAATTTGTGTGTATGTGTATGTGTGGGTGTGTGTGTGTGTATTCATATTTATTGGCTCTGTCTCTGTCCGTCTTGTCAGAAGATAGTAATTGTGCCTTGACAGAAAAAATGGATGTGACTACAGTCCGTGACGATAACGAATGTGACTCGTAAGACCAAGCTGAACAGAGAAGCGTCTTCCACAGTGCATGCAAGGCAAGTCGGGACCGTTTGCGGCATTGCATGGTGCGGTGTGTCTTCTCAAACGCTGAACCCTTAGCCTTTCCACAATCAGTATCTCCTTTGCCTGTATTCCATGCTTCATCCCGCCCCATCCATGTCACACGATCTATGGCGTACATGTTTCAATGATTCCAAATCGATGCCTGCGTCATTCATTTCCCGCTTACATACATTCTTGTTCCGAGGTAGTGGTCGAATTAAGATTTTTTCCCCAACATTAATTCCCCACAGAGAAGATCTTTTAGCATTCTAACATCATACATATACCAAATAAAACCTTTCAGCACAATATGGAGCATAGGTTCTCAACAAACAACTTCTACTAACCTGTCCCATGCCCTTGTCACCAAAAAGGCCACGTCTGTATCGATTCCTTCAGGGTAGACTCCACTTTTCTTCACCAAGTCTGTTTTGGTCTGCACTTATTTCTTTCTCTACCCTAACAGGACAACCTATTCTGCAGCCCCGTCTTCTCTAAGTAGGTCAGTGAGTCCACTTCTGCACCCTAACAGGACAACCTATTCAGTGGCCCCTTCTTGTCTAAGTAGGTCAGCGGGTCCACTTCTGCACCCTAACAGGACAACCTATTCTGTGGCTCCGTCTTGTCTAAGTAGGTCAGCGGGTCAACTTCTGCACCCTTATAGGACAACCTATTCTGTGGCCCCTTCTTGTCTAAGTAGGTCAGCGGGTCCACTTCTGCACCCTAACAGGACAACCTATACTGTAGCCCTATCTTGTCTAAGTAGGTCAGTGGGTCCACTTCTGCCCCTAACAGGACAATCTATTATGTGGCCCCATCTTGTCTAAGTAGGTCAGCGAGTTCACCTCTCGGAATGGAGGTTTCTATCAGCTTGTTGTAAATATTGTCAGCTGCTTTTATTCTGGAAATCCTAGTTTTCTCTCAATGGATTACCAGCCCGTTTCCGTGACCATGCCTCGAGTAGCTTCAATTTCTTCTGCAGTATATTTTGGTCACGTGAAGAAAGAGCCAAGTCATCGGGTCATATGATAGAGAGTCTAGTCTTTGGGTCATGTGTATCAAGAGCCAAGTCATTGGGTCATGTGATAGACGAGTTACCTCATTGGATCATGTGATATAAGAGCCACGTCATTGGGTTGTGTGATGTAAGAGTCACGTCATTGGGTCATGTGATAGAAGAGCCATTATTGGGTCATGTGACAGAAGGGCTGTCATTGGGTCATGTGATAAAAGAGCCGTCATTGGGTCATGTGATAGAAAAGCAAAGTCATGAATCGGCAATTCCCAGATCCCCTAATTATTTCGTTAGAGTCAATTTGTTTCTACAATCATTGGCTGGACTTGTAAGGCCGACCATTGTGTTTCAGTAGCATCCTTAGTGACTGCCTGCCCAGGCTGTGAATGCTCTTTCGTAGTCCAATGATTGATGCCATTGCAAACTTTATCCAACTATTCCTCTCAGAAATAGTTTATGGGCCGTAAAAGACCTATTTTGTAGACAGTCCGTCTGTTCCTTTCTCAAAGTTGTGTCTATTGTCATTTTTAGTCTTTCTAGCATGATGATTTTATTTTGTGTGTGTGTTTGCCTTATTTCTCTTATCCCCAAGGCGGTGTGCGTTGCACTGTGTTTTTATTTTGCGCCTGTCGGCCCAGTGCATCCGACTTCAGCATGCATTTTATGTAAGTGTCTGCTTCCTCCTGAATTTTCTAAGCGTTTGCTTCCCCTGGGTAACTGCCGGTGCTGTGATGGGGATCGAACCCAGCACCTTCGGGTTGTGAGCCATGCCACTTAACCACTAGGCCACGCCGTCCCCTAGCATGATGATGACCAGTTTCTTTCCAGGCACCGAAATCTTTAGTAGAATTAAACAAAGGAAATCCTTCAGCAAGTCTTAACCGCTGGTCAGGAATAGTGTTAGAGCCTTCAGTAGTGTTAGAGCCTTCAGTAGTGTTAGAGCCTTCAGTAGTGTTAGAGCCTAGTGTTAGAGCCTTCAGTAGTGTTAGAGCCTTCAGTAGTGTTAGAGCCTTCAGTAGTGTTAGAGCCTTCAGTAGTGTTAGAGCCTTCAGTAGTGTTAGAGCCTTCAGTAGTGTGAGAGCCTTCAGTAGTGTTAGAGCCTTCAGTAGTGTTAGAGCCTAATTCTTTAGTAGAATTAAACAAAGGAAATCCTTCAGCAAGTCTTAACCGCTGGTCAGGAATAGTGTTAGAGCCTTCAGTAGTGTTAGAGCCTTCAGTAGTGTTAGAGCCTTCAGTAGTGTTAGAGCCTAGTGTTAGAGCCTTCAGTAGTGTTAGAGCCTTCAGTAGTGTTAGAGCCTTCAGTAGTGTTAGAGCCTTCAGTAGTGTTAGAGCCTTCAGTAGTGTTAGAGCCTTCAGTAGTGTGAGAGCCTTCAGTAGTGTTAGAGCCTTCAGTAGTGTTAGAGCCTTCAGTAGTGTTAGAGCCTTCAGTAGTGTTAGAGCCTTCAGTAGTGTTAGAGCCTTCAGTATACTAAGCCGTAACTTCTGAGCTGGGGTGGCCACTTCACTTCATTTCTGCTTTTTCCTTTCTTAAAAAGAAGCCATGTACCCATTTATAGCTGGGATGTCTAAAGCTGCCGGTAGTGGCAGTTGAACTCCGCCACTTCGTCATGATATGCGAGTGTTCTAAAACTGCGCTAATCAACAACTCCTCATGAGAAGAACTTACTAGCATTACCCCTCTATAATTAGTACATAATTATAAGACGCTCTTCATTGACAATTTTATTACATGAACTTTTCTCAGATATGATTTCTTCACTTTGCCACATCATTCTCCGACAGAAAGACACAATCTTGATGGAGATGTCGAGATGTGCCTTAAATGCTTCTGCTGTGGTACCACCTGGACCAGTAGCTTTACTATCTTTCAGTAGTGGTATGGGTTAACTTACATTCTCCTTTTTCGGGTTTTCATAGTTTACCTGCAGTTACATTTTCACTGGCAGTATATCTGGTGTACATCCGAGGCAGGCCTATTCATGAACTCAATGAAATGCTCAGCGCATCTCTCCAATTGTTCATTTTAGTTCGTAATGTTCTGACTTTTTTCCGTTTAATGAAACCACATATTAGTTATAGTATCCGCTACTTTCCTTGTGATATCGAACTGGTATTTTATATTTCCTTTCGCAGCTGCTACTTCCACAGTACTCGCCAACTCATTAATATGCTCCCTGTCAACCAACCTGATTCATGTGTTCACCCATCAACATGTTCTCTGTCGACCAACCTGATTCATGTCTTCACCCATCAACATGTTCTCTGTCGACCAACCTGATTCATCTCTTCACCCATCAACATGTTCTCTGTCGACCAACCTGATTCATGTCTTCACCCATCAACATGTTCTCTGTCGACCAACCTGATTCATGTCTTCACCCATCAACATGTTCTCTGTCGACCAACCTGATTCATGTCTTTACCCATCAACATGTTCTCTGTCGACCAACCTGATTCATGTCTTCACCCATTAACATGTTCTCTGTCGACCAATCTGATTCATGTCTTCACCCATCAAAATGTTCTCTGTCGACCAGCCTGATTCATGTCTTCACAATACAACAACACCAACATAAACAAAGAAACACAAACAGAATTATACAGTACAAAGAAAACACACGTGGAAAAGGGGGAACAAAAGCACAAATACTAAAGTACTGAAAATCACTCACAACAATCCAGAAAAGAAGAGAAATACACAATCAACACTTGAAAAGATGCGCAGATGCCTCAGTTAAAAAGAGAGATGCATGTCTCAGTTAAAACGAGAAACTCATGCCTCAGTTAAAACGAGAAACGGATGCCTTAGTTAAAACGAGAAACGCATGCCTCAGTTAAAAAGAGAGATGCATGTCTCAGTTAAAACAAGAAACTCATGCCTCAGTTAAAACGAGAAACGGATGCCTTAGTTAAAACGAGAAACGCATGCCTCAGTTAAAAAGAGAGATGCATGCCTCAGTAAAAAAGAGAAGCACACACAACGCAAACAGAAAGAAAAACAAACACACTTAATGCTAAAGTGAAAACAAACTAAATATATCGTTAACAAAATGGTACATTCAGCTCAGATCAAAAAGAATCACACACAGCCTACGTGAGAACAAGCAAATGCAAAAACCAGATTAAAAAACAACACACATAGCTCTGATAGAAATAACAAAACAAAACAGTCCAGACTAAACTAAACTAAACACAAATACATCCAGATAAAGACAAATAAACATAGTCCAGATACAAGGAAGGACACACATCCATGACAAAACCGAACACAAAGACCAGATAAAAAGAAACAACTAGACAGAGTCATGATAAAAACAAACACAAGTAGGCCAAAATAGAAGTAAACAAAGCACAGACAAAAAAAACCCAAAACAAAACAAATTAAGACCCGATAAGAAGAAACACTGAAAGTCCAGATAAAAACAAATGCATGCAGCTTAGATACAAACAAACACACACACACCGATGAAAGGGATAAACACACATATCCCAGATAGAAATAAATAAACACACACAGTCCAGATTGAACACGTCCAAGATCAGAACAAAGATACACATACAGGCCAGATTAAAACAAACACCCAGGTATATCACACACACACACACATACACACGCACGCAAGCACGCCCACATTCAAAATATCAACAAACATACTCACGCGCTCACAGACCTCATAATTAAAAATACAAATATACATCCCAGATACAGACACATATGACCACTCTCTTTGTTCAGCCGTGTGGACATTCGTATCTCTTGCTGTGGCCGCTGAAATGGGTGACTTGCGCGGTGATTTGGATTAAAGTGAGGAAGAAACTGCGCCTTTTGTCAACCTCACTCATAGAGCCTAAGCTACCTTTTGCCAGTGGCAAGACATTCATCGAGACGACTGGAGATAGCATAGGATGCAGATTTTGCCTCAGGGTTACCACCGAAGCCTTTTCGTAAACATGTAACCCGCAGGGTAGAAAGGTTGGAAGGCATCTAACGCAGTTTGTCGTGCCTTTTCGATAACCACAAGAGGTCGTATGGACAACACAGCGTGTGAGTGAGTCTGGTATCTCTCCCCAACTGTATTCAGCTCATCATAGTAGCATCTAAAATTCCCACACGCCAAATTCGTGAAGGTCAACCTGCAGAACTAATCCGTGAAATACGACACAGGTATAAGCGTAGTTCCATTCAGCCGGCGTCCATACCAGGATAAACGGACGGAAGAAATCACAAAAAAAAGAACTAAATAACAAGTCCCGACGGAAAACAACACTACGTTTCCGTGAACACAAGTGTAAGTCGTCGACTAGTGTGAATTCCAGGCAAATCCGTGGTCTAGCGGCATCCATAAAAATCCAAAACAGTAGAGAAATGTAGACTCGCAGCCAGTTATGGCGCCATCTTTGCCAGATTTTTGACATCTGACATATATAAACATACATATATATATCCCAGACACAGACACACATTGCATATATAAAATATACACTAATCGCAGATATAAACCATCATTCACACATCATTTAAACATTCCACGTGTGCCACGAGTGTGGTTGAGTATGCCGTTCCTGGATTGGTCGTTACAGCCATCAAAGAACACATTTCGCAGCAATAGTATGATGCTGTCCCCATCTTCGCTTGAAATGGGCAACTGTTATTTTTATTATATATGAGGGGCGTTCAAGTCAAACCGGGCTTTTTTGGAGGAGAAAAAATTATTTTCATGTAGTCAAAATTCCGTTCCCATTTTTAATATAATCTCCTGCAACGTTTATGCACTGATCTCAGCGTTTAAGTAAAGCGTCAATGTAGAAAGATCTATCAGTATGTTTGAACAAATCCAGGACAGCCTATTTCACTTCGTCATCATTGTTGAAATGCTGACCTCCCAAGAATTCTTTAAGGTGTCCAAACAGGTAGAAATCGCTTCAACCAGTAAGGTAGATTGTGGCAATACCTCCTAGCCCAGTTGCAGCAGATGGCATATAGTGCGGCGAGATGTATGAGGCCGAGCGTTATCTTACAGGAGCAGGACGCCATTTGTGATCAAACCAGGCGGGATTTTTCTGCAGACGGTTATGCACATCACTCAAAATGCGTATGTACTGTTCACTGATGATATTGGCACCACGGGGGTAGACAATCAACATGGATGATGCTAAGTTTGTCCCAGAAAACACTCGCCATCACTTGACCTGCAGACGCAATTGTCCGACATTTTGTGGGTGGTGGTGAAGACGTATGCTCTCACTGATTGGATGCTCGTTTCGATTCAGGAGTTTAATGATGCGCCCAGGTTTTGTCACATGTAATGATGAGCCGGGGTTTTGTCACATGTAATGATGAGCCCAGGTTTTGTCACATGTAATGATGAGCCCAGGTTTTGTCAGATGTAATGATGCACCCCGGGTTTTGTCACATGTAATTATGCACCCAGGTTTTGTCACATGTAATGATGAGCCCGGGTTTTGTCACATGTAATGATGCGCCCAGGTTTTGTCACATGTAATGATGAGCCCATGTTTTGTGAGATGTAATGATGCACCCCAGGTTTGTCACATGTAATGATGAGCCCGGGTTTTGTCAGATGTAATGATGAGCCCGGGTTTTGTCAGATGTAATTATGCCCCCCAGATTTTGTCACATGTAATGATGCACCCCAGGTTTTGTCACATGTAATGATGAGCCCAGGTTTTGTCACATGTAATGATGAGCCCAGGTTTTGTCACATGTAATGAAGCGATCCAAAAAGTAATGTCTTTCCATGTCAAACCGTTCCCTCAATTCAGTGCAGGCTTGAACTCTTCTCTGTTGGCCAAAAGCGGAAAGCTGTCTTGGCAACCAATGTACACTAACCTTCTAAAAATGCGAATGTTCATGAATAATAGTGTTCGCTGTACCCGGAGAAAGACTTGCCTCTTGCGCAATTTCGTGACAGCTTATGCGTCGATTTTTCAGGATATGGCGCTCCAAACTTTGGGTATTATGACTGTATTGGGTTGAGATTCAACCGCTCAAATGTCTTACTGCGGCTGAAGTCTCACCACCGCATTATGATTGCAGTCTTCTGTCTATTTCCATATGTTTCACAAGAAACTTCAACAAACCACGCTGTTCCATGCAAGCACTAACAGTGTTTTTCGCCATTTTTATTTATCTGTCACGAGACTGGCCCATGGCAATTAGACCACCTCGCAGTAATAAGATACAATCACCCCTAACTAATCATAGTAGTTTCAGCACGCTATAACTCATTCAGGTAGAACTAGATAAAAAAGTTCCGGTTTTATTTGAACTCCCCATGTGTGTGTGTGTTTGTGTCTGTGTGTGTGTATAAACACATCGCCGATATGAACCCACATAACCACATCCCAGATATAAACAATCACTCGCACACATGCCAGATAAGACAGACGCATACACACACACACAAACACAGGCACAGTTATGATAGCAACACACACACAAAGACAGGCACAGTTATGATAGCAACACACACATAAACACAGTAGAGAGAATAATATACACACAATCATACTGAAGATAACACAACCCACACAATCAAAGGTAACCTCATCAATATTGTACAAGAATGATACTTAAAATGTACATGAAATGATACTTATAATAAAAAGACCTAAGTACTGCCAGAAGCTACAGGCAGCCTGTCCCAAACAAAATATGTTCTAGCAATTTGGCGAACAAACTCGGGTGACGTCATGAATCTGGGCCCCAATGTCCAGACTACCATCTCCGGGCCGGACAGTTAACCGGACATGGGAATATATTATCCCATAATAAGATGGACAACGAAGAGAAGAAAGATGTGTTCTACATTTCATCACATGTTGTTTACACTAATCACAAGTAAAGTGGATTTTAAACACCAAAACAACACCGAGCGTACTCAGTCTGTCTTATATCCTCCCCGTTTTGTGCCATTGAAAGAGATTACTTCCCCTTCCACGGAACTCATAACTCACTTGTTGAACCTCTGTTGTTCCACCATGTCTTTCCATGCAACCAAATATCCCCAAAAGAGTTTTTCTTTTTCTTTGTTTGTCTTTAACATTTTCTTAAGAAAAACACAATAGATTTAGCTCTATACATTAACGTGTTTGTCTTCTTTCTATGTCTCTTTCTGTCTATCCCTATTTGCACTTGAGTCTAGATTCTTATCTTGTTGTGTTCCAGAACTTGGTTCTTTATGTCAACATGTTCCAGAACCTGGCTCTTTACGTCAACGCGTTCCAGAACCTGGCTCTTTATGTCAACGCGTTCCAGAACCTGGCTCTTTACGTCAACGCGTTTCAGAACCTGGCTCTTTATGTCAACGCGTTCCAGA
The DNA here is from genome assembly GCA_036924085.1 of Ariolimax columbianus. Taxonomy (NCBI): domain Eukaryota; kingdom Metazoa; phylum Mollusca; class Gastropoda; order Stylommatophora; family Arionidae; genus Ariolimax; species Ariolimax columbianus. Next base: position 4,183,205 of record JAVGWX010000019.1, on the reverse strand, counting down.
ACCTGGCTCTTTATGTCAACATTTTCTGGAACCTCTCTCTTTACGTCAACTCGTTCCAGAACCTGGCTCTTTATGTCAACGCGTTCAGAACCTGGCTCTTTATGTCAACTCTTTTCAGAACCTGGCTCCTTATGCCAACGCGTTCCAGCACCTGAATCTCAATGTCAACGCGTTCCAGAACCTGGCTTTTTATGTCAACATGTTTTGGATCCTGGCTCTTTATATATCAGCATGTTCTAGAGCGTGGATCTTTATGTCAGCATGTTCTAGAGCGTGGCTCTTTATATCAGCATGTTAAAGAGCGTGAATCTTTATGTCAACATGTTCCAGAACCTGGCTTTTTATGTCAACATGTTCTGGATCCTGACTCTTTATATCAGCATGTTCTAGAACGGGGCTTTTTTATGTAAGCATGTTCTAAAATGTTCTAATTATTTCAGAATGTTCTGAAACATGGCTCTATCTCATTATGTTATGGAGCTTAGCTCTGTATCTTGACATTTTTTAGTTTAGCCCTTTACTTGTATATGTCAGGAGCCTAACCATCTATAGCTATCCGTTTGGAGTTTAGCTCTTTATCTTGACGTATTTGAAGTTTAGCTCTCTATCTCGACATGTTTAGAGTTTAGCTCTTTATCTTAACGTGTTTTGAGTTTACCTCAACATGTTCTAATTCTTAGCTATTTATCTATCCACAAGCAGATATTTCACTGTCCACAAGAAACACCCACACTGCTACCCACAAAAACACATCCGTACCTGTCTTCCTAACTTTCCACACCCACTCACCTGTTCACACACCAGCTCACCTGTCCACGCACTCACTGACATGTCCACACACTCACACTCAGCTATCCACTTCGGATATCACCTGTCTACACACACAGTCACCTGTACATTCACTCCCTCACCTGTCCAGATACACAGTCACCTGTACATTCACTCCCTCACCTGTCCACACAGATGGCTGTGAGGTTGAGGATGGAAGCCGTACAGCCCAACACGTCCGACGCGACCCAGGCGTCACAGAGTCCATCACTAAGAGTCCACTTGTTGTTCATGACCTGACAAGACAACCACAATATAATAAATGTAGTTTGGAGTAGACGATAGAAGCGAGACAGAAGGAGACATCAATATTATATACAACTCCAGATCATAGGTACATCACTGTATAATAATAATGTTCGCTTGAAAAACTTCCTTGCAGTAGCTATACAGATACAATGGATACAAAGCCAAGGGCCGATCACGCATATGATGTATAGAACGATAAAAAAAATAGTAAAACTCCCCGTGTACGAAGCACATACTAGGGCCCGGTCGATGAACGTCTTCATAACCTGACACTGAAAGACACAAGCATATATTAGGGCCTGGTCAATAAAAGTCTTCATAACCTGACATTGACAGGCACATATTAGGGCCTTGTCAAGACACCTCTTCATAACCTGATACTGAAATGCATTAGCATATATTAGGGCCCGGTAAATAAACGTCTTCATAACCTGACACTGAAAGGCACAAGCATATATTAGGGCTTGGTAAAGAAATCTCTCATAACCTGACGCTGAAAAGAACATGCATATATTAGGGCCCGGTCAACAAACCGCTTCATAACCTGACATTGAAAGGCACAAGCATATATTAGGGCTTAGTAAAGAAATCTCTCATAACCTGACGCTGAAAGGCATAAGCAGGACACAAGGGAAAAGGATACTAATTTTCGCTTAAGCGTCAGTGGATCGTTGCGCCAGCCTACCTCTGCCGTGGCCCCACTCCAACCTACTATTCTCATTCTCATGTAGCATGTCCTTTGTAGAACGTCGCTCCCATCACAGTCTGCCTGAAAGAAACTCGTTCCCTTGCCAAAACACCAGCTTCCGCGACAGTCATACTCAGGCATTCCTGGATATCTTGGTGCCATCGTCTTCTTGGTCTACCCCTTCCTCTTTTGCCTGGCACCATACCTTCCATCACCGTTCTCTCAAGACCGTTGTGTCTCTTGATGTGACTAAAGTATTCGCATTTTCTAGCCAAAATGGAATTGATAAACCAGTTCTCCTCTATGCTCAACTCTTGCCGAATGTCTACATTTGTTCTTTTCTCTGTCCAGGGTATTCTGAGGATCTTTCTGTAACATTTTGACTCGAAGGATTCAATTCTTTGTCTAGAAGTTTTGGTAATCGTCCATGCTTCACAGCCATAAGCTGCCACAGGAAAAACACAGGCTCTCAAGACTTTTACTTTTATCGTTTTGTTGGTGCCCTGCCATAATTTCTTCAGGCTGTTCAGTCTCTGCATTGCCATAGCTAGTCTTCTTCTGATTTCTTTCGAGCAGTCACCATTTTTGTCGATTCTGGAGCCCAGATATTCAAAATGTGTAACCTGATCTATTTTCTCACCACCCACTGTAAATTTATGCTGACATTGTGTTTTGTCGGTGGTCATTATCTTTGTTTTGTTTATGTTTATGAACAGATTTTGATCTTTACTATGTCCATTAACGGCTGAAAGTAGCTGCTCTAGCCCTTCCGCACTTCTTGATAGTATCACTGTGTCGTCTGCTATTCTCATTGGGCTTTCAATATCCAGGTACGAAGCCCTGGCGTCCTGTGGTTTTATGGTGTGTCGAGGTCACAGCGGACTCCATGAGGAAATCAGTGTTCTCCGCTGCCTTAGGACGGGCCCGCGCGGATTAAAGGACTCAGTTGGGGTGTGAACGAGTCTTGAGCGTGCTGCTATCCAGGCAGTGGCCAATTTATCCAGTGTAATGTGCAAGTTTATGTGTAGTGTTCTACACAAACCAAAACGGACATTGTCAGCGAACTGGGCTAAATGAGCCAATCTCGTGAAGTTCAACCGTGTGCACTGAACCGGGGAAATACGACACATGGTAGCCGAAGTACTCAATCAAGTAGTCGATGACCATGACGGCGGAGATTTTGAGCCTCTACTGTGCCAACAAATTTCAGTGATTGTCGTAAATCATGAGCCAAATTATAAGACCATTTAGGAGGAGATGAGAGTGATAGTAGTGTGTGTTGTAGTTGATGAGTGGAAGACAGGGAGGTGATAATGATAGTAGTGTATGTTAAAGTTAAAGGAGAGAGGAGGAAGACAGGGAGGTGAGAAAGATAGTAGTGTATGTTGTAGCTAGATTTGATGTCAGAACCCAACGCTCTACCAGTCTGATAGGCACTTTGTCTCTCTTTTTTCTCTCACTTCTACCGCTACTTTCGCGCTTCCATTAACGCGCTGTCTTCCTCCTCCTACTCATATCACTTCCTTCATTTTCCTACTATAATCATTACATTTCTCCTCCACTCATATCATTACATTTCTCCTCCACTCATATCATTACATTTCTCCTCCTCTCATATCATTACATTTCTCCTCCACTCATATCATTACATTTCTCCTCCACTCATATAATTACATTTCTCCTCCACTCATATAATTACATTTCTCCTCCACTCATATCATTACATTTCTCCTCCCACTCATATCATTACATTTCTCCTCCACTCATATCATTACATTTCTCCTCCTACTTATATCATTACATTTCTCCTCCACTCATATCATTACATTTCTCCTCCTCTCATATCATTACATTTCTCCTCCACTCATATCATTACATTTCTCCTCCTACTTATATCATTACCTTCCTCTTTCAAGCTTGACGTTTCCGTCTTTGTATCTTTCAGTATTATTTAGCTGTACATAGCAAATATACTTAATTGTTAAAGTTCTATGTTCATATATTTCTATGTACCATCGCACGTGATACAGTGAAACCAAATTACATATATATACCATAGCGCGTGCTAGCTACAGTTAACCATATTATTTCCAGTTCTTGAAATTTCTTTTTACTGAACTAAAATTCCGCGTGCTAATTGTAATTACCATTCTTCTATCTCTATGCATGCCCAATATTTTCTTATTACCTTTTCACCACCATTTCCATTTATTTATAATCCCTAATTAAACAACAATTAATTACTTTCTCGAGTTTCCATGTTCACATATCCAAGGTCTCCATTATTTCTTCTAATTACCTGGCCATTGTCCATGTTCCCGACCTTACAATACAAAAATTATGAATTGATCTAATTTCTTTAGACATTAGTCGATTCTAATGTCGTACTGAGTAATATTGTCAGGAGAAAACTGGTAAAATGGAGAACTAAACATAATCACAGATTACAAACAATTAAAAGTCGTAAATAACATTCACATCTGCCTCTTACGACATGTTTTCATTTTAATAAACCTTCTGTTTTTTCCCGCTGAAACAAATGAAATATTGATGTTGGCCTACGGCAGGGGGGTACAGGAGATCTTCATGCGCATGCGTTAATTTGTCTCCCGCCCGCAGATTTCGTCAGTCGCTGGTAGTCAGACTTACATAATTGACTATATAGAGCTCCCATCGGGTTTTCATTCATAACGAAATGATATAAATGAATTGAGCAACGGTTTTGCATAAAGTTTGATCAAATGCTAGGCGATACCCAAGTGGAACCTATTGGGAACATTCTTCTTCTTCTCCTTCATCGTACGCTGTTTACAGCGATATTTACGTTGCACTGTTTTAATTTGTTAGCCTGTGGCTCAGTGCATCCGATTTCAACAGGCGTTTCTGTAGGGTTGCCCTCCTTAGCCTTTGGCTGTCCCCAGCCTAAGTGCAAGGCAGCAGTTGTTTTTGGTCAGAGTTGTCTCTCTTAGGAAGTTGTCTTGCAGGACTATCGAGTCTTCCCTACTCGTGTCTATAGCGTTTGGCAATGATATGATGGACTATGTACTAGTTTGTACTATCCCGTAAGAGAGGCAGTCCAGTGTGACTTTTTCCCAGGATCGTTACGTCCTGCCAGAAACGTAGCATATGCATATGAGTGAGGTATCTTTTTGCTCGCTTTTTTTTCTCGGCTTATCAGAAGTGATGGTACGCCTAGCATTTCCCGCCACCCGGGAGGTTGTCACCATAGGGCAGGAGGTGCAATGTCCGCTGGACTGCATCTTTTCTGCGTCCATTGGAATGACTGATAGCAGACAGATGCAAAGAGCGAGGAAGGCGTGCATTATACCAGGTGCATTCCTGCGGCTCGACCGGGCCGGGCTGAGACGCAAATCCCAGCCATGTCGTAGCCTCCCATCACAGCGGTGCTGAGATTTAGGGCGGAATTCTGGCTTAGAGGCGTTCGGCCGTAGTCCCTCAGATGGTAGCTTTTCAGCCGAGAACGTAAACCAACTGTCAGCGACCTGTGATTCCTCTCGAAATAGTGCATTTGACCAGGAGACAAGCCTGGTCATTGCACGGAGATGTTGTTCGCCTGGTGCGGACATATCTCATGGTCAAGGGTTGAGTCTCAGCAGTTGGCAGTGAGGTAGCTGATCTACTGCTTAGGGCACCCCGACCGAGAACTAAGTCTTCTACAAATGGTTTCATACCTCATCGCCGTATGGGGTGAATATCGAGCAGCTTCCCGCCCGCTTTGATCGGCGGACGGCAGAGACCTCATTCTGCGGCTCGACCGGGCGGGGCTGGAGCCCCAGGTC